>JAZGTI010019106.1:0-11273 GCA_036877585.1 Botia kubotai | reverse complement strand
GTTAATGAATGTTATCATCTCCTGTGCTTCTTAAACTATCCGTGAACTCATCTTATCTAGAACGTCACAAAAGCAGCCAACAGGTTTATTTATCATAATCAAATCATTATGAATAGAGTTCATACAGATGAGGGTATGTCCCCACTCTTGTTTTAATGTCAAATCAGCACTAGGGACGTCTACTGACCAAAAGAAAAAATAGAAGCTTTTCCCTGAGCGACCCTATGCATCCAAAACATAAAGATATAATGTAATAAAAGACAGATTGCAAAAAAAGATAAAGAGGAAACAAAGAAAGAAACCAAAACAGAGCAAACACTGTAAATTATAAATCACAAACAGTATTGGATGCATTGACACAACCTGATCTCCTGGGAAAATGTAACTATTTTACGAGCTGGCAATTTCGTATGAATTTGTTCGATGCGAGTCATACATAAAACACAAAAACGTACATTAAAAAAAAAGCATGAAGGTGCACCCCCAACCCAAACCCGAAACCTAACCCTTACTGAGGCAAAAGCACGTCATATAAAAACATATGAATGAGAGCATACAAATTGATACAAACTAGCCATAAGATCACTAAATGTAAAATAGTTACGAATTGTCATGAGATTGTGTTGTATGACAATATAAAGAAATTGCAATGGCTTGAAAATGGCTTTTACATCTTTCCTTCAGTCTTCTACAGTACGTATGCATTGGATACCTGTTACTATTTACAATATGCATCATGTCCATAATGTACACACAAATCAATTGAAAATACTGAGCACACCAATCATCAATACAGTGGCACTAGCATGTTCTAAATGCATTTAATTTGCATTAGTTTCTGATTGTTTTATATTAGATTAAGTAACTAACACGTATGAACTGAATACACAAAGAAAACAAACAAAAGAAAATGCACACATCAGATCAAGAGGACTATGTAAATACAGCCTGAAATGACACACAAACTACAGCCAAGATATTATTACAAAAATGATGTCGCTTTAATTAAGATTTCATTTCTATTAAGGAAATCTCTCTGCACTATATGCCAAAAGGGATCTGATTCCCTCCATTGTCTTTTTTTTCTGCATTCAACACCACAGTAATGAAGTTACTGACACACACACACAAGCGATGAACAACCGCTCAATGACAGAAACAGCTGAACAAATGAAGAAGCGGCCAGAGGGAACATCTGCCAAACCGCAGTTGTGCTTGTGCTTCTCGCCTCCCCCGCACCCCTTCACCTTTTCACTTTCTCCTGTTTTACAATTCTGCCATTTTATGAACCTAGACACTTTAACACCACATTACATTGTAATTTATAGAGATAAATCACAATTATTTTTAATAATACAGTACAATAAGCGGTAACGTATTCTTTTACAATTGACAGAAAATTCATTTCTGTTACTGATGAAATAAAACTGCAGTATTTTCACAGGTACGTTACAGGCTTTCAGACACAATGGAAAACACAACAGGCTTTGTGCTGGCATTTTTGTAGTAACAGTCACAGGCCAAAGTCCGTCTGTGGGATTATAGAGTAGGTATTGTTTTGGGTGTTGGCAGTTCTCTTAAACTGCCACATTCCGTCCTTGACCAACAGTAAATATTGAATTAAAAGTAGTAGCTTTAGAAGAGATGAACAATTAGTGCTGCAGGGTCCTGCCAGTAACAATACTGGATGACTTTGGAGTGCACACAGGAAGCAAAACCACATCCCTTCTCCAAAGAAACTGCTTTACTTTCATTCACATTGGTGTCTACAACATAGTCCTCCTGGTTTATTTCAGACGTATCTGTGGCTTGAGAAGATACAGCTGTTGACAGAGAACTCTTGAGGCCCCCAGTGTGTTTTGATTTTGAGGCTGACCTTCAACACTGCTTTTCCCCAATCTGTGTCTGGCTATGTGGGACTACAGTTTGGATTCTTTGTTGGCTTCGGTTTTTAAAACCCAATGCGATGTTTTTTTCGGGAGGAGCGCGCTTGTGCGCATTGGAGCTGGTGTGTGATGTCTGTTTGTTGAACGCTCGGAGGAGTCTAGAACGGTAGAGATCCCCCGCAAGGAAGTAGAGAATGGGGTCCAAACAGCTGTTCATGCTGGCAAGGGGGCGAGTGATTTTATAAGCGAAGTTGACGATATTAAGGGACGTGCAGGGGGCGTCTAAAACGCGGTAGGCGTAGTATAGGGAGCGGGTGATGTGGAAGGGTACGAAGCAGGTCGCAAACACAACCAGCACCACTATGATAAGTTTAATGGACTTCCTCCGGCTTCCATTTTGTTTACTTTGGGAAAGGCCCGATCTGGGTTGGCAGAGGGCCCGTGCCATCAGACAATAGCAAACCATGATGACCAGAAAGGGCAGAATAAACAGCAGCACCATTACCACAGAGTTGTAGGTCACATAGTTGTCGAAATTGTCTGGGCTGCTGGTGTCATGACACAGAGTGTCATTTCCCCTTTGAGAAGTGGTGACAAAAATCAGCTTGGGCACCAGGCACACTATCACCGCCGTCCAGACCACCACGCAGACCAGGTGGGCGTGGCGTGGCTTCACCAATGTGAGAGAACGAATGGGGTGGCAGATGCCAAGGTACCGGTTTACACTGATGCACGTGAGGAAAAGGATGCTGCAGTACAGGTTGGCGTAGAAAAGGAAGCGCACAACCTTACAGAGGAAGACGCCGAAAGGCCAATGACTGCGGTTGGCATAGTAGTATATGAGCGTAGGCAAGGAGAGTACATAGAGTGTGTCTGACAGAGCCAGATGGAACATATACACTGTATTGGTTTTCCACGGTCGCATCTTGGTAATGAACATCCACAGAGCCACGGAGTTAAGCAGCAGTCCCAGGACACACACTAACGAGTATGATACAGGTAGCAGGATATACTTGAACTCCTCGTTAAAGCGACAGCTCACATTGGCTACCCCCGAAGCCATTGGTATGAATGTGGTGGGAGGAAAGGACGAATTCCCTGAGACACGCTGCTTCAAAAATGTGTTCATTTCTGTTAAATGAAGAAAATGAAAGTACAATAATTAGCAATAATAATTTATTCAAATATGAAGTATATAATAATACGTTGTTTTAAGTTTCATGAATAGGCATAATACATCAAGAAAGTCCAGACTCACTTATGTAACTTATTCGAGGTCTCATTTTGAAGTAATCTGACGACAAGGAGAAAAGTGGAGGAGCTTACCTCGACAGTTTAGTGCCCTAAACGCATTCTTTGTCCCATTTAAGGGATCGTTGCCGTTTTATATTAAGTTACAAATCAGGAAAGTGCGCACCGCAATCGCTTGACAGATACAGAGCATCAGATGTCCGGATGAATCAGACACAGAAAGGAAGATACAGAGAGAAAGACGGCATGCGCGTTCAGAATAAACTAACCCATCCGTTGAAGAAAATAAGACGTCTTTTCACAAATCGAAGCATACATTTTCGATGATAATGGTTTAGTACCCTCCAAAACGATTAGGTGTATAAATGTATTTGTCTTAAAAACATGAGATTATAAGGTCCCGCTGTGAGCGCGTGAGCTGTGGGGCGGAGAATCCGCGCCAATTCAACTATCGCCTCAGAGCCTCGGAGCGCCAACAGTTACGGTATTGCTTAATATTTCATCCATAAATATAAAATAAATACACGAATATAAATACAAACCTTCGAGAGTTAAAAGAGAATTCGGCTTTTTCTCGTTTTCTGATTTTCCAGGTGTTTTTTTAGGACTTCAGATCACCCTCGGTGTCATTTCAGCGCTTATCGGTTTCTGTCATCATAGCCCATCAAACAGTCACCACCGAAGCTTATCTCACACGCTTTAAACACGATCGCCAAGCTCACATAACTGTTACAGCTCTGTTTTATCATAAAATCCTTAAGGGCGATTATAAAACGCCCTGTAACTCCAACGCAAACACAATTCAGTTGTCTTGCCGTTCAGTGTAATGTCCCGGCGCCTCCAGACATGACGCTCTTGGTTTCACGTTAGGAAACTGAGTTGGTTCCCTTGTACACGAGCAGTCCAAGCAAGTCTAATATAGGACCGAAAACTTCCTTAATTTTATTTCGCTCTCTGTCATTTCACTTCCTGCAAAACAGAGGCACATACATGATGGGGTAAAGCGTTATTTAAAGCGTATGCGTTTTCAACATGCTCAAAAACGTTTCCCAAGAGTTACCAGGGATGCATGTTTGTTTAAAGTTAATATTTAGTAAAAAAGTTAAAACATCGTGGTATTTAACCAAGGAGATGAGACTTTATCACACAGCAGTTAACATTTATTTGCCCAAACTATATATTTAGCAACTTACACATTGCGCATAAAGAAATAAGATGAGGGGCATTGCCACCCAGGCGTGCTGGTAGCTAAATAACACAAACTGTGATTACGGTTTTTCGGATGAGATCATTGTAAACATGGACGAAAAAGTAATCTGAAATCGGCAGTGCAAAAGGCTATCGCAAGATCTTTACCTGCTTGTGATAAAAACAGGGTGCATGACCGCTGTGATATTGTAAGGTAAAGTTCACATAAAAAGGTTCTCATAATAGTTTTATGATATTGGCTGACGTGCGTACTACAGTAATAAACTGGATGTTCTATGATTGGATAATCTGTAAAACAGTTTCTCAAACTCATTAGCATTAATAGTATATATGGCGTGCATATGAGCGTTATATAAAAGCACATTTGCGGTATGTCAATGCAATACAAAACGGCAGTTGTGTAATACCATGGTAAGATTAGCCACTTCCCCTGTTTGACACGAGTGTTGACCGGACAGATTGAGTTACAGATCGGGAAAAGTGCAGGAATTGTACAGGAATGTGAGTGGGACAATGACTCAGTAATGTAATGTGAACTGCAGTCCAGCTGTTAGATCCGCTGGGAATGCTGTCTGCTCAATATCGCTTTGCAGTGTCTGGCCCACGTAATATTCTACTGATTGACAGCAGAAGACAACCAAACAAAGCTCACGCAGAACACACACCTACCTCCAATCGCTTTAGTTTGTTTGTCTTCAACATGTACTTGTGCAAGACATTTTGATGATGTAAAGTGTTCTGACTCCTCGTATGTTGTAGCTTCAGTACTGTATTTATTGTATTAGCAGAGTAATTCATCCAAGCATTATGCAAAATTAGGAGCGAAGACTAAATTGGGTCGGCCCTTTTTTAATATTTTTGGCGGTGGGTTAGGTCCTTTACTATGAATTAATTTACCATAAACACCATAAACTTGAGAGTAACATGGATATTCTTTATAAATCGTTTTTTTATAAATTTATCGGTTTATAAATTTAAAAGAAGCAAATAGAAGTGAAAGCCAACAGAATGGCATTTCACAATTTGTATTAAATCCCGGGGTAAAAAAACATGATCTTGTATTCTTAAAAAAGGACTGTCTGACTCCTTTATTAAACAGCTGATTTATGCAGTTTCAAAAGGCAGTTTCACTTCATGAAATCCAGCGGACTACCATGAATGAATTTAGCCATTTAAAAAAAAAAGGATGTGGGTAAGTATGGACCAATCAGAGGCAGAGGGCGGAGCAAGCTCAATGTGTTTACGGTAACAACTGTATATCATTTGAATAGCATGTGAATAACAGAGGCAGGGTAAAAATATTTTGTCATTTTTACCTTGTTTTAAAAAGTCAGCATTCAATTACGGTATTCTGTTGTTTTCGGAACGTTTTTGTTATTCAATAATGCTTTTCATGTACTTAACATCAAAAACATGTTCGGTATGAACGACCCCTTACGCTGTAATTTTTCACACTGTATATACTATATATACACATACTATATATAATACTATATATTTATCATCACAGGGACAGGATAAACCCTTGGTGCTTTATAAAAGTGAGCTTTATTACAAATGACTTTTACATTTACAGAAGAGTTCACAAATATTTACTGGTTTGACAAGATGTCATGACAAAGACACGATACAACCTGACAGTCTACATGACTCTCTGTGTTCAGTCCCAGATCTTGGGCAGGTTCTCCAAGATTCTTCGTCGGTGAGATGGGTCGGACACACCTGCCGCACACAGCTCCTCCTCTGTAATTCCACTGCGGCAAGAACAGAGAAAACATCTCTCTCTGCATCCATCCACATTATATTACACACGTTTGAGGACATTCATATTATAAGTGTTAGTATTTTAGTGAGAGTCGTGATGGAGTGAGAGATATCACAGTCTGAAGAAAGCACATTTTTGGGTCAACGCATCAGCCTCACCTGAAGTAATCGAGATCGTCCCAGCCATGACGGCTGAGGTCCAGAGTGTACCGCTGAAGACCCAGAGTGCTCAGCAGCTCCCACACTGTTTCTGGGGCTCCATGCAAGACCGACACCTGCTGACACTCGAATAAGTAATTCACCAGGACAACCAATTATAACCCTGAAGTCCGTTTTTTGCAGTAAGTGGCCTTAACGACATAATCCAAAACTACAAAAAAAGAATTACAACTCACCTCTTTTTCCCAGCTGTAGTTTCTCTCGCTAGCTAAACCATAATCATACCCATGATGTCTATGCTGAGGGGATACTTGATGATATTGGTACTTCCTCTCTATTGGCTGAAAATCTACTTCGCTCAGTGATTTGGCAATTTGCAGGGCTGTGAGTGAGTTGTCTCCTACAGCTGTAGTTGGCTGTTTCATCACCCGGGGTACAGAGGATTTCTCAATCGGATCCCTGGTGGGGTACAGCTTCGGTCCATTTCGAACCGGTTGGCTCTGATGCGGTCTGTTAGAATCCTTCCTGACCCTCTCTTTCAGCGGCATGTCCCGGGGGAAAACAGAATGATTCATGTAGGGGTTTGTGACTTGTTTCACAGATAACGGTGAATCCTGTGTTATATTGTTCTTATACGATTTTACTTGTAAAGATGGACTTGAACAAGTGCTGTGTCTCTGGTTTGGGGATATATTAGGGACATCTGGTCCTGGGAAAAGCTGATATGAGGAAGCAGGCAATGGCGGTTCATTTGGACTCTCGCGAAAGGGTTTGTATGGTGGTAGAGAGCCAGGAATCTCAATCTCTGTAAAGTCTGACCTCCGAGCCGACCTTTTTCCAGGGCTGTGGCCTTCTGTCACTCGAGGGAGCTGTATCACAGTGTCTTTGGTCCGTGCAACTTGGGACTCTTTGCTGCTCGTGGGCGTCTCTTCCACGCGCCGCAACACGGGCATCCCCTCAAACATGAAGTACGCAGGATTCGTGTAGCAGTTTGGAGCTGGAGCGTGTGAGACCGATGGAGTTCTACAATGGGTACAGGAAGTCGAGTCAGCAAGACTAATGTCCAATGTGAAACGTTAGCAGAACATTTAAACACGTGCGTGAGTGAAAATATTTGATCACAGGTGAAGTCATAAAGTAAACACATTAATTATTGTAGTCATAGGCCTATATGTGACTCACTGGGTGGGGAATGCACATAAGGGAGACGACAAATGATCCGTCAGCAGGTCCTTCTCAAAACAGAGCCATTCTGTAACGTAAAGTACAGTTTCATGATAGCTCCTGCAGATGTCTGTGGAAAAGTCACTGAGCTTTTCAAGGAGCGAGATGTTACGAATCATGTTTCGGTGAAGCTCTCAGGAAGCATCTAGGACAAGCTTAGACAGCGGGGAGCCAAATGAGGAAGCCATGACAGATAGAAAAGCAAAAACAGAGCCGAAGCTACAGAGGAAACACAACCAAAACAGGAAGAAGTTTAAGGGGAAAGAGTATCCAGAGCATATTTGAGGAAGTGATAGAAAGCAGACGAAGGCCACGTGGATGACCCACCGTACATCCTTTCCCGGGTCTTTTGGCAGTCTGGTGGTACACAGACCCGGATTCGTCCTCTGATTGAGCCCATCTCCTCCCCTCTGTGGGTCAAGCATGTTTCAAATAGTTCTGGGGACTTTCCTGTTACCGAGCGAAGAGCCACACAGCACTCACCTAGAACAGCATAACACACAATAACCATGACCACACCGATTCAAGCAATGCAAGGTGTGAATTCACCAGAATTAAGAGGACGTGATATGTTCATATGATCTGCAGTTAGTACTTTGTTGAGATAATGGTTTCATAAACAACCAACCAGGGTTCCAGAAACATTGTATATAAAGGTTAAACGATGTACCATATGACTCAAAGCCATCACATGACTTCACAGAAAACAGCAAGTGCTGGTCTCGGAGATGCTCCAAGTCAGAGACAACTGGCTGAAGCTAAAAAACAAAGTATATTTATCACTATATACCTTATTTAACTTGATGATATACATTGTGGTTAGTTAGGATCAGTAGCTTCACATTACTTGGCAGTGTGTGTTGTGCATTAACATAAGTGACTTTATTAAACAAGTTCCTAATGAAACAGAGTGAAACAATCTATATAACAACCTTGGGAAGCTGTTTGGAAGACCAGCCTAGCTTGAGAAAACCCGGCACCTCACAGCACTGTAAGTCATTCTCTGCAGAACGGCGAGGCTCTATACAGAAGCCACATAGAGACCCATCACATAATGACATTAGACAAGCAATAAACCAGCTAACAATTTTAGGTTATAATAACTAACGTTCCCTAATGTTTCCATTAACAAAAACTGTTATTCTATAATATTAATATCTATAATATTCTATTAATAATTATATATAAGTTCTAGAATGCTTAAAGACATTGTATTAACATTGTTACTTGGTTATAAGAAAGTTATTCAAACTTGTTTTAATCCTGTAACATTTTTAACACATTAACATAGTTGATATATAGATAGATTATATTTAACGTTCAAAAATGTTCTACTACTGTTACTGCAAGAACAATAACGTTGAGAGAACTTTAGCCAACTTTCTGAGAACGTTCCCTGTTAGCTGGGAAGGCATTGCATGCTTGTTGGCCTAAATGGTTATCGCACAAAAGACACCTTCCAGACAGCGGGAGTGGAACTCAATGAAGAACTTGGTCTTGCTAGAAGTTTTCACTATGGCTTCAATTGCCTCCAGCTCGATGCTGGCTCTCTCTGGACCCGAATCTGCATCCACAGAGATAAAGAAAAAGGACTGTGACATGGTCATGACTCTAACTAAAGCAGTAAACAAATCCTGCTTCAGAATACGTATTTATATTAAAAGCTTAAGAGATACATTCGTTCACAAACAGATGTTCCAAAAACGTGTAGCTTCATTTAGCTCGCGCGCTAAATTTAATTTAATTTAATTTAGCTCGTACGAGCTAGCCTTCAAATCAAGAAACGTTCTTTTATGAGATGCAAGGTCAGCATCCCATAATATAACTTATTATGAAATCCCCTATTGGTCATAGACTTAATGTCTCCGAGACACAAGCTGAATAGAACTCCCTACCTGTTCTGGGAAACTGTGACATCACTCCTAGTTCAAAAGTAGCAAACACAGGTGAATGATCGCTGGTGAAGATGTCATCTGTGCAACCTGATGGGAATAAATAGAAATAAATAGCGCAATTTCTTACGACTTAATGGTGCGATTTGAATAGACACGCCACACGCGTTTGTTTTGAAGGAAGAGCGGCCAATTTCAAAGCTAGCAACAGCAAAGCTTTGAAAGCATAAGATCCCGCCCTCCTGTCAAAGTGCTCTCCAAAGCCACGCCTCCAACACACGAACGCATACATAATCCGACAGACAAGTAGGACATCCTATCATTGCATTCAGACCGAACGCATACATAATCCGACAGACAAGTAGGACATCCTATCATTGCATTCAGACCGAATGAAATGATTGGACAAACATTTTCCGGTCCTGCACCTTGCACAGAAGATATATATTTATATAAATGTATTCCTGTATTATATAAATGTATTACCTACAGAAGCAAGTTTTTTTATTAAATCTTCATACGTTTCCTCATATATACACTGGAATAAAATGTGTTGGAGGGCTTTACTGAAGAGGCTGAATTCACATGTTTTTAAAGCAGTAAGACAGACAGGATGTGACCCTGACTGTGAACCACAGGCAAGGGTGGGGGGGACCACAACTGTATCCAAAGTAAACCTTTATAGTCCACTGTAGCTACACATATTTCATTCCAAAATGCCACAAAAATAGCAATCCAAGCATCAGGGACCACACGTAGGATTAGCAAAGCAAAATTATTTTTTTACTAATATATGATTTGACAGTTTCTAAATCTGTAATGAAAATAAGACATGAAACAAACGGGCTCGATATACCGATTCATCACAATGTGTCTAAGCATAAAAATATGGCTGAACGCACCATAGGAGGTACAAATTATATGAGACTCTGGGTAAGACTTCCACAAAACTCTATCGCACCATGAAGGCCCATTGACTTGCACCTGAGGAGAGATTAAAAATCTATTTAGTTCGTCTGCATAATCTATTTGTATATAAATGCAGAGAGTATATATAATGCAGTTTCATTTTTTAGTTTTAGAAAGTAGTATATATCAAGATGATATATAACAGATAAATATATACAATATATATATAATTAAACCTAAAAATGCATACAACATTTTTACCACCTATACACTGTAAACATTGGCAATAGGAAGTTTAGGAAGTAACAGAAAAAGTAGGAAACTTAAAATATAAAGCCCTACCCCACTTGACTTGTATTTCTGCCACAGATAACAGTCTCTAGAACCTCGTTCATAACGATAGGTGGGTGGAAACAAAATCTTCTCCTCCTCTTAACAGACAGAACAAGAAATACATATTAAAGAAGACCTAGAAACTGTATTTGTCGTGTTGTTGTATAGCCACATTCATGTGATGTTTGTGATGGCTATCAGTAGGAACAGAAGAGTGGTCAAGGCTCTTACTAAAGTTAAAAAAAGCTTTTCTTTTATGCCGCTCTCTGGTCAGCTGGTCTGCGCACATCAGCTCCCCAAATTCTCGCCTTAAAACATGTTTTAATATGTCCTGCAAAAAAGAGACCCAAGTCAGAGAGAGACAGCCTTGAATATTCAATACATCTAAACACAAAGACTCACAGAACCGCTCAGATGAATCAGTGTGCTTATTTTAACACAGCGGCGTCTCCTTGGCGCAAAGTTTTAATGGCAGTACATGCTTTTTATTATTTAAAGCAGAAATGCAGTAAGACAGAGCGACTAATCTTTAAACAGAAGGAAAGCCGAGAGAAGATGTGACCTGCACATCCAGGTCCAGGCGGTAGTTGAGGTCTCCACACCAAAAGAGATGATTAAAACGAAGGCTGATGTCAAAAGTGCTTAG
>JAZGTI010019104.1:0-11273 GCA_036877585.1 Botia kubotai | reverse complement strand
AATACACGTGGAGGAGGAAATGGCTTCATTTAAAGACTGTTACCATGAGATCTGTGGTAAGTTCATGTGTGGAGAGGTTATCCAGCCTATCTCCACACCGCCTGTACCTGCAGAACTCATACAAACCATCCGCACCAATTACAGAGCATCATCTTTAAAAAGACACAGACACATTAAAACAATTAGCTCCTGTCACTGTTGGATCAGAGCTGCTGCGGCTACGATGTGTTTTGTGTGTGTTAGCAGGTGTGTGTGTGTGTGTGTGTGTGTAAGAGTGTGTGTGTAAGTGTGTGTGTGTGTGTAAGTGTGGTTGGTTTGGGAACCATCACACTGAATTACTTCACAGGGGAAGCACTGTAACAGCTGTGAGTATTAAAGCACCAGCGTGGTTCTCAAATCTAAGGGTCGTGGTGTGACTGAAGGTCAAAGGTCGTGCTGAGCTCAGTGATTAGAGCATGGTCTTAACAACGCCAAGGTCATGGGTTAGATCCCAGCGATTGCACATACTCAGAATCAATGTATATTATGTATATTATTATATTATATACATATTATATAAAATGTATATTATTATGCAATGTAAGTCATTTTGGATAAAAGCATCTGCCAAATGCATAAATGTAATAAAAAAGTTACAATGCTATTTTATGTTTCCACCTCTAATGAATGTAATGTGTGACCTAACAACCGGGGCCAACTAGGGGCCTCAAGAAACTTCCAAAGAGGCCTTAAGGTGACTTAAAATGACGAAACAAGCATTAAAATAAGCGTAAAAATTGTACAAACTATTTATTGCCGTTTAATTTTGATAATGAATATACATCTTTGTAGGTATGTCACGCTCAAGAATATTTTACTGCTTAGAAATTTTGAGGGCCTTCAAATATTGTTGTGAACAATGAGGAGCCCTGAAGTCAGAAAGTCTAAGGTTGATCCACTGATCTACAATCATGTTATATAATAACATAACACTCTTTAAAGATGCAGCCATAAATATGAAGCTTTTATAATGCAGTATAATATGCAATATGCAGTCGTGCAAATAACAAATACTTCCTGTCCGCTCTCATCTGGTTTTATCATGTATACCTCAGGTTGGCAGGGCAGACTGCGACCAGAGAGCAAAACCCGTCTCACCTCAGTGAGAACCCTAAGTGTGCCATCAACATAAACCTCCATGAGGGCCCACAATATCTCCCCCTCGAACCCACAGCTCTAAAAGCGCTCTTAATCTCCCTCAGCACAAACATCTGAAAATAACATGCTAAATTATTCAGATGTTTGCGGCGATCCTGTCACATTTATTCCCTCTTAATCTCTGACATTAAAGGCAGAATAAACGCTGTGCGTTGGGTTTTGATGGCGGTTTAGGGCCCGTCCGGGCTGTAATCACAGGCGGCGAGGGCCAGAGCTGAGCGAACAGGGTTATGGTGATGAGAGGAAGACAGGAAGTGCTCCAATCAGCCCTTCATGAGGACAACATAAAAGAGGTGAGAGGGAAACAAAGGAAGGAGCGAGAAGGAGAAAAGGAGGAGAAATTCTCCAGCTGAAGCGGGGGGAGGCAGATGGAGTTTGAACGCTTTCTTTTTCCATCAGAAAAGATCAGAGGGACCTTTCCTCAATTTTCTCTGATAAGTGTTGAATTACCAGAGGCGCCGTGCATGTGTGTGTGTGTGTGTGGACGTGAGGAAAGAGGCTGACACACAGTGTCGACTATCACGTGCAGGCAATCAGGAGAGACTCCAGGTCTCACACACACAGAATAAAAATCAGGCTGTGGAAAAATACACACACCAACAGAGTTCCTGTCACCTATTTTCTTTGGCATATCTGAATAGCTATATTCAAACACACCTTAGAACAAGTGGGCATCCAAACTTTTGACTCCCAACACAGAACTTTTCAAAAACTCCACAAACTTTTGACTCCCACCACAAAAATAAGCCATTTCTGTTTTTAGAGAAAATATTCGTAAATATATGTAAGCATGCTTTGATTACCACAGAAAATAATTGTTTCTGACAGCAGACTGCAGCTGTGTGACAGACTTCTATAGTACAATAAGTGCTTTCTGCAGTTTTTGTTTATTTTTACAAACTGAATCAAGATTACGTTCTGTGATAATTAACAGCATGTCACATAATTTGACAATCTCGCTCAATATGTATTTAATCCAGAACGTTAATATAAGATCTGTCCAAAAGCACTCACTTTCAACAATAATCTTTAAACGAACAACTCAAGGACCAAGTTTCATAAAAAAACTTGGACTTTCCTTGGACTTTCATGTTCTGTGTTTTCTTCTGTTTTTCTGCATCTGTAGGGATCCGGGTGTGTGACCAAACCAAACTGCTTGTCTGCAGGGTTCCTCAGAACATTCTAGCCAAATAAAACACCTCAACAGAGTCAAAATAAAGTCCCAGAAGTCTTACCTCTTTATCTGTGAGCGTGTAGATATATTGATGGTCAGGGCTGAAGAGCATGTCTCTCAAAATTGGGTTCCCGTCGCTCACCGCAACGTTCTCATACAGCAGTGCAGGCTGGGTAATGGAGTTCACCAAGATCTGAAACACACAGAGGAGACACGTGTTTAATTACAGCACCAAAATAGTTTATGACAAGGAACTTGCCTTGGAGTTCAGAGACTACATCTGGTCATTTGTTGGTGCAAACTGGTTTAGATGCTTGACCAGCTAGAGTGGCCCAGGTCAACCCAGTTGAGTTGATGTGAACACGGTTGTTAACCTTCATTAGTTGTATCACCAACTGGAGGGAGCTAGATTAGGTCTGGTTAAGCTGATGCAGTTCTGTTTGTTGGCCTCAGAAACACAGCTTGCCCACTCTAGTGTGATGAAGCCTGGTTTGCTCAGTGGACTTATGTGAGGTGCAGAATAACAGATTGCACTTGTTCTACACAATGCACTGCATATGATTCATGAGTCTGAAATTGAAGCAGGTCTATTTCAGCAGTGGTTACAGAGACGTGAATGCGCTCGCAACCAAATGCGCTCTCTCTCTCTCTCTCTCTCTCTGTAGTTTCTGAACATGATGATTTTCTCTGAGGCCACGGTTGGGCTCCACGTTCTATTCACTCTGCCGCTTCAAAACGATCACGCCTTGTCCACGCTTCACAATACAGCCATTTAAATGTGCTGGAAGGGTTTTCTTTTTATGAAATGACACACAGAAAACGTCCCTGTTACCAGACAGACAGCACTAACATAAAGTGTCCTGAAACACTGTGCTTCCTGCCTCAGTGCGGCCCAGCCTAGCATCGCCCATATCTGTACCCCTCTCCCCGGCGTTATTGATGCAGGGTCAGAGGAGTGTGACCCCCGCATCCCATCCCGTTTCAGGGCCCTAATGATGTGCTCGGTTCCGGTGGCGCGTCTCAATGATTAATGACGATCGCCGCCTTAGAGCGCCGTGGGAGTGCATTACCTGCACCCTCTGACACCACCCCACTGCTAATGAAGAGAGCCCGGAGCGCTAAAGTACAACCCCAGCACCACCGACCCACTTACCAAAGCACAACAGCCGGGAACACGGTTTGTTTTCCCTCATGAAGGTTCGAATCAACGAGCCAAAGAGTTGCAGAAACTTTTGAGTCGCCCACACCTGGGACCAGAAAGCTTGGCCTATGTGGGTCAAACCTCGCAGGCGGATCAACAGAACTAAAATTACATCTACGGGCATCTGAAAATAAAGGCAGCAACACACTTAATCAGCAGTTCTGTAACTAAAACCTACAGCTGTGCGATGTGACCTCATATAAACTGACACATTTATAGAGGAAGAGAAAAACAGATACAAACATAACGCATATGGGTTCCACTGGGAGGACCTGCACCAGCTGTTCACAAGCTCCAACTTATTTAGTTGCAGTATTTACTTGTTTGTAACTAGATTGAAACTTAATTGGGTTGCACCATTAAGATGAGAGTCAAAAGCTCTCTGTAATGTGTAGTCTATTGACTATACAGTCTATATGTACAGTCTATGTGTACAGTCTATGTGTACAGTCTATGTGTACAGTCTATATGTACAGTCTATATGTACAGTCTATATGTACAGTCTATATGAGCATTACTCCCGGACGGTGGACATTATAAAACAGTGGCAGATAACAGCTCAAGGACAAACCTTTTGGTTACAATGCCAAGCAAAGCTGAAGTCCAATGCAGTGAGACATGAGCAGAGAGAGAAAGTGAGAGAGAAAGTGAGAGAGAGGGAGGAACCAGTGTTACATGTGTGACGTAATGCTGCGAGAGCTACAAAACCAGGTTTATCTGACACAGTTTCCCTGCAGGACGAAACTTAAATTGAACAGAATTGTTCTTCAAGGGTGAGCAAAACCCGCCATCTGCATTGCCCCGCCCTCTTTCAGAGCCATTCGGTTCAACATGGCCGCCAATGACTCTTCAGATAGCAGATTCTTGGCTGATGGCCCATCATTCCCTTAACAGGAAGGAGCACAAACGACAGTGTCTCTGTTCTCTTAGAAAGGTGTCTGGAGAGATAAAGTTGGGAGATGAAAAACAAAAACAGATCCAGTTCCCCCTACAGACTCCCACGGATTCCCAGCACACGCAACTAACCTGGTAGTTACTGCTGTTGTCCCTGTGGTGGATACCAGGTTAGCACAGCTCAATTACTTCCTGGGGTCAAAGAGCAGCACGCATAAGTCTGTCTACATTCCTAATGTCCATTCTGTTCAAATACCCGTCTGCCATTGGTCGACCAAACAGGAACTGTGGTCTGAAACTATGCACTGTAAAAAGTTGTTAAATCGATTACGTTAAATACTCATTAAAAACAGGATTGTTCATAGTGTGTCATTGGCTGAGCCAGAGGTCGGCGTGCCAGACTGCTCAACACTTTGGAAAGTCAACCTACAAATTAAGCCGGGACAGGAGAACGTTTTTTACAGCTGAAAAGTGTGCACACTTCATAAACTAACAGCTGGGATGGCTTCTTTAGGTGCTCTACTGAAATCATTCACACCAAAACAAATATTAAACTCACGCTCTTGTTCGATGAATGTGATCTGTGATTGCGTTCTTACATTGTCTTCATATGTTTATGGTCCAATTATGGAAAGTCATGACACAATTTCTCTCCTCCCTGGACAGAAGGGGGTGTCTCTCGCCTCCCGCGGCTGCAGACTGTATAATGAGAGCATTGGGTAATAACCTGAAATGGGAAGCTATAAATTTAGATGGGGAGCCCTGCAGTCCTTCTTAATGCTGCTTCTATGGAAGAACGATAATTAAGGTGGGCCGGAGTTCACTGCGGGGTCACACCTGACGACTTCGGAGCAAATTGACACAGGCCCGACCTTTTCAATCTTGTCAACATCTCTGGCAAGCATGTCTGCATTTGTATGTGACCCTATGACATCATGGAGGTCAACAGTCAGTACAATGATAAACAGCAGAAGACATTAAAGAGATTGGCTTGTCCTAAATCAGCAATCCATAACTTTCGCCTCTCTACTGCATCTCTGTTTAACAAGCTACATACGCTGCTCCATCTGCAGTACCCGGACGTGTGATATAAACGCCGGATCTTCTTTCTGCTTACAGACGGACATTTCCGGTGAAAAAATGTGTTTTCATGCTGGAGTCTGTGGCAACCATCAACCCACGGCTTTTGAAAATCATTTTACTCCATTCTGGATGGGGAGTGAGACATTTGGCTAATTAAATTAAACAGGAGGGCACTTTCCAGATGAGCCCGAAACCAATTTCATTAGTGCCCTCTCAGCCGCAGATAATGTGAGGACCATGAGGTCGCTCTCAGACGCTTCGCATCTCGACATCAACGCGGCGAGTGCGATCGATAAAGGAAGCAGGACTGAGGCATGCTGGGTATACCACATTGGGTGGGTGCTTTTACTTCCTCCTGCTGGTGGTATCAATGGAGCTTTACCTCCAGGCCAAAACTTTCAATGGGTTCATTCTCATTTGGTCATTCGGAAGAAATTAAAAGCTCTTACTTCACACAAGGAAACATCATTACAGCTCGCTG
This sequence comes from Botia kubotai, assembly GCA_036877585.1. Taxonomy (NCBI): domain Eukaryota; kingdom Metazoa; phylum Chordata; class Actinopteri; order Cypriniformes; family Botiidae; genus Botia; species Botia kubotai. Next base: position 5,243 of record JAZGTI010019104.1, on the reverse strand, counting down.
TACAAATTGGGATGAAAGTATAATTTCGGAACGTAATAGACTTTGGAAGTTTTCCAGCTGCCCTGGTTTCTGTTACATTCTACGGGCCTTTTGTCACAGTCAATGTACTCAAACTCTCATGTCTTCTAAATACAATGTTCTTGTACCCACTGAAGGTTTTCAAAGTCACGATGTTTTCAGGCCGCTTGGTGTGAGCGTCTCCAGCCTCTTTGACCTTTTTCTGGAGGGCATCCAGGGCTTCCCACGGCACCTGCTGACTTCACAAGCCTGTGTCTTGCCTGCAAGAACAAACCTGATACAGAGAAACTCACAGGGCCTGATCGGTGTGACAGATTACTGTGAAATTAATCATCTTTCTCTGGCACGCTGCTGCTCTCGCAACAGGAAGTCAGCCAAAAGCGGGCGTGGACAGACAGTCCCGACGGGTGTGGTGATGGCACGCCACCGCGCAGCTCCCCGGGCCCCCGTGCCCCGCTCCCCGGTGAGCTCTGTGGTAAATAAGACAGAGGAACGGGAGCGAGTTGCTCTCTGCATGCTTGAAGGGCTTAAATAAACCAGCGCCGCGATCCAGCTGGAGACGCCGCAGATCAATGTCGCATCTGTTCGTTCGTTGTGTTGCGGCGTGCAGCATCGTATCTCGCAGACCGAACGATAAGGGGAAAGACAGAGCGAGATAGAAAGGAGGAAATACGGGAGAGGGAGTCAATGCTCAATCCCCAGAGAGCGGCAGGCGTGTCCCAGCCTCCACCCTTTTTAATCTTTCAGGCACTCTGGGGTAGAGCATCGCCTCTGCCACTCACCCTCGCTGTTGCTACAAGCACACTCGCATGCTCTTGACATAACTAGGTCTCCCTGTGAATAATAAACCACACACCAGATTCCTGTCTTTCACATGCAGCTAAAGTGAAGATCTGCATTTAATTGAGCACAATCACTGGCTAATGAATGAGACGGAAGGCCCACGCTGGCCCAACATGCTCCTGCCACTGTCCGTCCTGACCGGTCCCCAGGAAGAACCAGAGGAGAACCCTCAGGATGAGCAAACGGGCTCAATACTGCAAATTACAAGATGTGCTAAAACTGCAGCTACCATACCAAACTGATCGTAATATAAATATAAGTGTAACAATATAAATCACACTGTTTTGCTACAGTATTGATATTATCTGAGTATCATCTAAAAAAACGAGGAATCATAAAAATTATATTTTGTTTTTGATTTTGTACTGCATTGATCAATCTATTTCACACAAGTATTGACATATATTTATTTTATGACAACATGACAACATATATCCGAATATATATCAGTATATATACTGAAATATATCAGAATATACTGAAATCAGGTTGCTTTATACTGTGTGTTGTTTCCTCAATTATAGTATATTTTGTGATAGCTGTGTCCCCATGAGTCTCTGATCTCTCCTAAACAGTGAAGAAATGACTGCAGGTTCTTTGGTTTTCCAGCATCTTCTGCCCACCAGAGCTCATCTGTGCTGTGGTTGTATGATGATGAGATACAGCGTGTCACACAGAGAGCTTATACACAACTATAAGAACAACCGTAAACATTCACTGTTGCTAAGAAACACTACATTATAAGCCAGTAACATGTCACAATTCTCAATAGCAATTTTGACATCGCAGCAAAATATTGCACGCTATTGAACACTCTCAGTATTCGTTTAAAAATCAACAAATTGATTTAAACTAATTAATTTAAAATATTTCAATACTAGTCATATAACACTACATAAATAATAACTGTTATTTTACTATAGTATTTTACTGTACAACTTTACTGTATTTGGTACTGCCTCTTGAAATGACGATACAGTAACATTTACTGCACGACCTAACAAGCCACGCCTCCTACGAGTAAGACTTCATGTCAATGAGTCAGTATCAGCGCTGTGACCTTTCGGTCAGAATCATCGTAGCCTTCTTAATAACCAAACCATTTTTACACAGACACGCTAATTAAAATCAGCGCATGCCAATCCTCTTCCTGCTGGATCTGCAGATGCAAAAACAACTTCAGGTCAAAATCCTAAAGCCACTGAGAGACACGAAGCCTCATCGAGGGAGAACAGACAAAATAGGCTCACTGGTCCACATGGGTTTTGTGGAGAAAACAAGCGCACCTTGTGGGTATTGAGAAGCAGGCGGGCTCAGAAAGCTAATGCTGGCTGGCAAAAAGAGAGCAGGCCAATCAAAGCGCTCTCCACACGGTTGCCCTAAAGCTCCTGTTTTCACAACCGCAGTCATAAACGTTTTCATTACGACGGTCCGCACAACAGATAGCAGCTCCGTCTCTTTGCCTCGCTGCCCCAACGGTTAGTTTCACTTCCCCTGCAATATCTGATTTGGCCCCAGGTTCGAGGGCTCCTCGGAGCATTGCGAGGAATTTCATTTCTATTTTCCTACTCGCTCTATCTTTCTCTCTCAGACCGCTCTCCTTCAGGTCCTCTTGACACTACAGACACACAACGGCAGTCAAGCAAGACAGACTGCGCTCTTAAAACCAGGTGGAAAAAATGGACGCGTGCCCTGCAGTGAGCATGAAAGCAACTCCTAAGTCATCTCCATTTGTCACGAGCCCCACGCTGAAACCGCCGGGTCACTTCTCATACACTCAAACCTCTGACAAGAATGAACTGCAGACATAAAACAGAATAAATGGTTTGCTACAGAGCTTAGCATAGCACAGCATTACCAACAGTCATTAGAGAAGCCCACGGCGATTATTGCTTTAACTACAGTTTGCTCTTGCATATACATCATCTTACAATGCTAAATGAGCGTTCTAAACTGCTCATTTGTGAGCTCAAATGCCACAGCTTCATCAATTGCATTTTAACAGGGGAAAATGTGATGCTGTGGGGTTCTCTGAAGGTTTCTCATGAATGACAGTATTTTTTTTAAAACAGATTCAACTTTTTCATCATTTTTGCGGGCTAGAAGTACAAAGCCAACAAAATACAGTACAGTGTTTATCATATTTATTAATACAGACAATGAAGAGACAGGAAATTTTTGGGGGGGGCTTCAAGAAATGTTGCAAGCCAGATTCGACCACATGAACCCCACAGCTCCAATGCTTTTAAAAAAAAGTTACTTCACAAAAGAACCATTTTTGGCTGAATGGTTCCATAAAGAACCTCTAACATCTATAGAACCTTTCTGTTTCGCAAAAGGTTCTTGTAGTGGACAGTTGTTTTCTAGACTATAAAAGGTAAGAAAAATGGTTCTTTCATGAACAATTTACTGGATGGTTGTTTGGGGAACCAAAAGAGGCTCTTCTATGTATTGCTGTGAACCTATTGTTCTTTTTTAAGTGTTTGTTTTCCAGCATTTCTGCATTCCAAGAAAACTCTCTCATTGTCTCTCATTTGAACAGATGCTCAATTATGGGTGAACACCCCCACGACTGCATACACAACACAAAAAGCTAGAAAGGCTGAATATGGGTCAGCGTGGCAAACAGAGCATGACAAAGCGCATTTTAAGGAACTAACAGCGGTACACTTAGGAGGAGAACCGATCTCAAACCATTTGTCCAAACTCTATTTCACCTTTGAGGGTGAAGGCATAAGTCACGCGCTACGCAACAAACAGCGCTGTTTCACGCGGCTCTGTAATCTTCAATGACGCCTCTCAGCGTGTCAACGAAATGCCAGCCGCAACAATGCAGCGAGCCAATAATACTGACAAAGCCAAACAAATACTCTGTGAGAGCACCTGACACATTAAGGCAAAGAACATTCACCCCGGCAACACAATCTGACATACCTGAACACACACTGCGTTTGAGCTCTGAGGAAGAGCGGCGCTTGAGGACGGGCTCCGTGGGGACCAGTTTCCTGCCGGCGCTTTAAAACTAGAGAGAGTTGCGTGATACAATCTGGAGAGGGTGAACCAGGTCAAAAACATCCCAGCGAAGGTTTTCCTCACAGCACGAAGCACAGAATAGCCTTCAGAAAGTCTGGAGACTGATAATAAAGCTGATGGAAATGCTAAACGCGGTCAAGCCGGCTGCGTGCAGTACACACGCCGGCTGTATGCATGGCTGCATGTGTGCGCATGGCTGCATGGACTAAGCTTTTTAAACAGGTGTACACTGGCCCGTTTTCTTTGGAGTCAAAGCAATTGAGAGCCAAACTGGATTAAGTTTATTTTATTGGCTATTTACTACTAGAGCAAATTCAAATAAAATTCATGACACCAGTCATAAAAAACAGGACAAAACAGAATCGATTAGTCCTTAAGGTTTGTGAAAGGGTAAAAAGCATTTTACTTGAAACACAACTGGCAGTTAAAACGCAACAGCAGCACTACAATCCATTTTCAATCACTTCCTGGAAAATTTCCTTTCGGAAACGATGCAATTGTCCCTTCAAGTAAAACACTGATATTGTTGATGTCTGATGCTTAATCCCAGCTAACAGGGAACATTCTCAGAACGTGGGCTAACGTTCTGTAAAAGTTCCCTTATATTTAGCATTATATATTATATCAAAACGCTATTTTTTTATATGATATCAGTATTCAGGTCCGAATACTGATGTATATATATAAATATATGTATATAATGTATAAGCATATATATATATGCTTATACATTATATACATATCTTTCATCATTACTTATACCTTTAAGTCATGCTAAGACACGAGTGTTCATCTTAAGATTCCAAGCAGCTTATTTAATCTTCTGTTTAGCCCATAAACCGATTTCAGATTAAATGTTTAAGTGTGTGTGTGCAAAGGTGGCCGAGTGCGTGTTGCCAATTAAGTTATTCTTCTTAAGTAAATGTCAATGCACATAGAAACACACAAGCTTCCAAGCAGACCCTCAGCAGAAGCCCGCACGTTCCAAAGACGTTTATCCGTTTATAGCATTCCACTCAGCCGCACACATTTCTCACAGAAACATTATCAACATGGACGTTCCGCAGCGCTGACCAACACCACATGGAATCTGTGGACCAGAGAGAACGTTCTATGCGGAGTGAAGCGCCAGACGGCCGTAAACAAGTGTGTAACACTACAAAGAGCCGTCTCATGAGAAACGCTACAATGCTAAACGGTGTTAGCATTACGTGCAATCAATATTTCTTCAAAAAACATTAGCCGATGTTCTGATATAACAGTTATATCAGTTATGTTAACAATATAACAGCGATTTTACAAGTTGATTTATTTTATACGAAGTGTCTCCAAACGTGAGCTAAACCAGA
>JAZGTI010019103.1:1230-11274 GCA_036877585.1 Botia kubotai | reverse complement strand
TCATTTGCAGACTCCACAGAGAAATGTTAATGCTGGCTCTTCCGAAAATATTTGGCAAAGATCAGTTTTACTAACCTTTGTAATGAGTACTAAATTAATTCAAATATTAAAGTCTTAATTCTGTTTTTATAATTGTTTAGTTATAATTGGAATTTTTTTAAACATGTCTTTTTTATTTATCTTTTATATATTAAAATATTAAAATTTAAATTTAAAATGAAAGAAAATAATCTGACAGGGCTGGTTATAATGCGCGTTTTATTGATTTCTTTTGGTTGAGGATGCCTAATTTATTGCACAGCAACTACTTTAACTCCATCATAAATAAATGTGCCAGGGCTCCTATAACTCACAGTAACAAATTAAATTAAACAAGATTTATTGTTATATACACATATATACATGTGGATATGGTGTATACAATATATAATTTACCTGTTTACATTTAAGAATGGCATGCACAACCTTTTAAAACAAGGATGATTTATGGCTCATTAAGGCTTTTTCTTAAAAGGTCTAATGAAGCTGCTCAGGGAGAGATTCTTTTGGTCATCTTTCTGGCTCGGCGGTTGCCAATTTAAGTCACCTGATCAAAAGCATGTTTACCCTAATGGTGACCTCAAAGGTCAAGTAATCGATACATATGATTGAGTGGCCCACTGTGATTTGGCCATTTAAAATGACACCCCCTCATTTTTTATCTAGGCTGGCCTGTGTGAAAGGCCAGTGCACATCTACCATTATCAATGTACAGGGCCCTATAATATACTAAACACTTTGTATGTTTGTGCTGTGTTTTTACTAAGTCACGTATTTACAGTTTCATTTCAGATCATGTTTCAAGAAATAGTTGGCATTTTTGAGTTGTTTGATATCAGAGATGTTAAGCATTAACAACAGCTAATATTAATTAACAATATGTAATTAATATAGGGTTAGGCTTAGAGTTTGGTTTAGGGTTAGTAGCATTTAATTATGCATAATTACCTGTTTTTTTTCTATAGTAAGTACATGTAACTTGTGTAACAAAGACACTGTAACATAAAGTGTTACCAAGAAGGCAATTTATTCATATACCCCTGACACACACACATAACCACACGCTATTTATATTTACGCTATTTATTTGCTATGATTTTTATCTAATAACATTGACAGTGAGAGAATTATTCTGACCAAGTTTAGGCCTCTACCTCAACCCATTGATGCCCTTACATGACCGTGCACTGGCATTTAATGCGTCAAGGAGAACACTATCACCACTAGGCTGACCTCCCAGTTCCCTGCACTGTACAGGACCCCTGCTAACAGTCTAAAATCCCCTTGAGTCAGTCTACCTCCTGCCCATTGCTGAGCATTGCTGTTTCACTGCACTGCTGTTGCACGCGCCCATTAACCACTATTACCAGCTCAGGCCATTTCATGGTCAAAGAGCATTTCAGTGCTAGTGTGTCTCAGGTTCCCCCGGAGCTACAAAATCACCCCTGTGTCTTTAAAACGTGTACATGCTAAACCTACATCCTCAGTTTGCATTTTGACTTGAGCATGATCAATAGCATGAACTACACACTTTGTCCTTGTGTACTCTGAGAGAGACTGTTCACATGCATCAGCTCCTTTAGATTACTATAGGACTTCAGTTGTTATTCATAGCTAAAAGACATGATGTTCTAGAGCTAGAGTGTGTGTGTGTGTGTGTACCAGAGGAGATGTTATTGCCCATAGGTTGTTCTTTTATAGCTCGAGGGAGTTTTTTTAATTATGTTTTATTTAGGTATCAACTTTTTCCCAGGTGTTTTTCTTGAAATTGCTTAGGAGACTATAAAAATAGAATTAGACAATTGTTGACGTGCAAGAGAACAAGGCTATTAAATTTAGGTGAATAAAATGAACCTTAGATCATTTGATTATGGCGGTATTTGACGTGAAGGTTTTGAGTCCATATAGCTATTTGATGAGGTGGTTTTGAGTCCATATAGCTGACTTTTACGAGAGTTTGGTGTCAGCACAGTTTGAGTTTCTTTGAAAGAACTTTAGAGACGATGTGAGGTGATTATTTTTTAGGAGAAAAATCTGAGACGCATGACTCTTAAGCAAAAGACTCCAAGGAGAAACAATGGAAATATTAAAGAGATCTCATACTTGTAGTATATACTTCATACTTCAAATATCATAACTATGTCTGGAACAGGAATGCTTTTGAGTTAAACACTGTAGAGTATGATGTTGTGATGATGTTCAGGCCATCCTGGGCAGGAAATTATATCATGACACTTTAACTCACCATGTACAGAAACATTAGACACTTACAAAGTCCTGCTATTCCAGGTCTTCTAAATAATTATATAAACGTGTTAAGTGCATAATGATGTTATGTGAATACTGAAAGCTGATATTTAGGCTTAGGTAGAGTTGTAATTGGTTCCAAATGCAAACGTATGGGCCTCTTTTGGACCCTTACCCTCGTTTTTTTCCCCAGCAAAATTACCCAATCACAAATCGGGACATCTGGAACACCTCAGAAATAAAGTAATCAAAATCAACGTCAAGTCACTTTATGAAGTTTATCCCCCAGAGAGAGCAGCCTGCCTCCAAACCTATAGCAGATAATATGGTACATTATAATTTATTTTAACATGCATCTGTTATCCGCCGGTCTAGCACTGGGCTCAAATGTTCTGTAAGTTCTGAAATGAGATTGACGGTGCTGTGTGACTGTTTTCATGCTGGGTTATCGTAACCCCGGACGTCTTCCTTTTTTCCCTACTGGAGATTTTCTGCACAGCAAGATATGTTGTAAAAAAGTTGTAATTGATCGCTGTTATCTCTGAACTACTCACTTTTCCCTTCAGGCAAGTTCTATCATTTTCCATATTGCTGCTGCCTGAGCTGTCCTCTGCTTTATGTGCGACAGTGAAATGCTCTTGTAAAAGAGAAAAAGGCGGAAAAACAGTCGGCTGATTGAGGCTGGCATGGCAGGGAAATTCTGTGGTTTTTCTGCGCTGAGTGATGGAGAGGGAGATGGAGGCAATGGTGCTGGAGGTGGTGGGTGGTGGGGGGGGTAAACCCACCCACTGTCAAAATGCACACAAACTTAACAGCCCATAGAGCACTGACAGTCACCACAGCTGTACATTTTACGCTATGTGAAGCCCAATAATTAGCACCCAGATTTTAGCGAGGGAAGGAGAAAGAAAGAGGGGAAAAAACTGTGCCAAATATGCACACATACATGCTTTCATTCATTACAGTGTTCATCACAGGCTGTCTTCTTTGGCTGTACACAATCCACAGCTCGTTGTCTCTCTCTCCGTCTCTCTCTCTCTGTGAAGAGAAAACGAGCCAGGCACTGAATTCATATGATTTGTGTCACTGTTACAGTTGTCAGCTTGAAGCTGTCAGAAAAGAGCCACATTCTTCCTGTGCGAACGCAAACATGCCAGTCCTGCCTCATATGAGACACTTGGATGGCAGTCCACGAATATCTCAGCATGTGCTTTTCTTTCCTCTGTAACCAGACAGCTGTTTGGGTCTGGAAATATATTGTTCAAAGACAATGGTTTGAATATTTGATGTGGTGAGCTGTGCCTAAACTGTAAAGATTGTTTAAAAAGAGGCTTTCCTTGGAGCAAAATTTGTAAAGGGCCTATAGGACGTACACAGAGATTATCCACACTGCGTGTTTAAGAGAATAAATGTTAACACATTTTCTCAGTTTCCCTGTGATGATCAGTAAAATTTCCACCACAGCCCATTGACAGTTTAGTCTTTGAGCAAAGCAGACCGACATTACAGAGTGTTCAGAAAAAATGTCAGCCCACACCAAGATCCATACACTATTGATGTTGAGCAGGAAAAAGACTGCTGTTGTGTATTTTGTCCTACAGGCAGCTATGGCAGGACGAATCAGTAGGCCTCAGGACAAAACTCGCTGTCACATGAGATGGAGAGCCTGGCCAAGCACATTGACTGATTGTTAGCATTAGCGACTGTGAGCGTGATTAATATGCCAGCTCCTGCTGAAACTCCTCAGAATAAAATGAGTGAGAGAGGGAGAGAGAGGAAGAGGGAGAGAGACATGCATTTTGCTTAAAAACTAAACAGAGGTGACTATATATCGCCCTCTATTTTAAAGCAGAGAGAGCCCAGACCGGGCATGTGGGCAGAATGAATGACTGTGTGAATGCAGGTGTGAGTACATTAATTTTTCAAACCTAAATAAGACTGACTGTGTAAGCAGGCCTTAATGAGCTTGTTGTGTGGGTTGCTGAGAGATACAGAGACTGTGTGACTGTGTTTCAGTTCTGCTCGCACATAATTGATACACTATGATGATGGGGTTTTTTTTCCAAGTTTTGAAGCCCCAGCATCTGCTTGATTGTAACAACTCACAATGCCAGTCCCCTGCTAACACACAATGCTCCTTAAACAGTGAGAGCTGTACTCAGCCACAAGCTGTTGTGCCATTCAGTAGAGAATAACTCAAAAGCAATAATCCCTGCTGTCATTTATTAGAACAAACTTTACAATTTACTTCTTAATTCCCAGAGATGTTGCAGTGCAACTCTTAAAAAATGAAAAAAAAAACAGACAAGTATGCATTGTTCACTCGTACGAATCAATACATCTCTAGATACTGCCACAGAACTACACAAGTCTTTATATTGGGTATCCAAGCAACTCGCACTGAGTGATGCACATGAATGATGTTCTCAAGTCCTTTGAGAAATAGGTTTTAGTCAGTGTACACACATGAATACAAGACGTTTCAAAATCGTTTGATTTGGACCTTTCAGCCATAGACAGTTTAGCAACACAGATTCACAAATTTTTCCCTCACCCTGCCTTTACCCACTTGGACATGTTCCCAGTCTCAGCTCCTCTCTTCAAAAATCAAAATAATGCATAGTCCTTTTCTACACTGAATATGCTAAATTGATTGGCCTTTACAAACAGGTGTCATTGTTACATAGATTCACACTGTTTGGAATGCTGATTCGTGGTTGCGCCTGTCCAGTTCTCTGAATGATTCAGCAAAAGAAAGGCATTTTCGATGCCACCATTTTGTTTTGGAATGATTCATCCAGCCAGCTTGTTCTCCCAGCATCTGCGGAGGGGTCATCTGTGTGCCACCGATCCAAGGTTCAACACCTCCCCAGTCAACCCTATGGAGGAAAGAGGCCTGCCAGAATGAGGAATGATGCTGTGGTGCCGTGATTATTAGGATTAATTGTCTTTTAGTAGTGTGTCAGAGTGTGTTGGCCATAGCAGAGGCAGTCACAGATAATGAGGGCCTTTGAGGGGGCCCATTGTTTTCTCTTAAGCCACACTTCAACAGAGGCATGTTTTTAAGCCATGTCAACACCACCGAAATTGCACTCCTTTGACTTTGCAGTCGGTGCCAAAGAAGAACAAGCCTGTGAATATGATGGTGGGCTGTAGAAATGTAGTCAAGTTTAAATATACAGGCTTCGCTAAGAGGATCACTGGCAGTTTTATGATGATAGCGCATTCATGGTGTTCTGACCTCGCAAACACCTGGTAAAGTCAAAGGCAGTTATGAGATAATGTGACCTCTGCACTTCATTAGGTTCCTCTTGACCTCTTGCACGTCATCGCCCTTGATTATCTTAACAGCTTGAACCCCTTGTGCAGTGGGCTTTGATCGCCCATGAATCGAAATCCTGACAGAGATTCATGTGTTTTAGAACGACAGCGTGAAATGTTTTCACCGTCTTTTGTCTGGTATTGCTCAGGGGGGATTATAGGGGTTTTACAGTCACTGCACTTATGCTCCACATGACGGAATGCACCTGGACTGTTTCAACAAACATAAACGAGGCATTTGTATGGTTTGAACGATTAAGGTTGTATTATTCGCAGGCCTTTCTCATCAGTATATCAAGCATGGAAACTTTATCAAGGTACAATGACTTATCCTGTGTGTTTAACAGTATGTTAAGCCAGTGATTCGTGCACCTTAGGGGGTATTTAACATGGTTTGAGGGGTACTCGGAAAGACTTCAGTTTCACTTTGTTAAATCAGTAAAACAGAACATACGATCTGAGACAATGCTGTAAAAGATTTACGTTACTTTCAAAACTACGTGCAGCACTAATAATAGACGAGAATGACAACTCATTGTGACTAACATCACGCTTGTTTTCAGTTCCTTAGGAAAAGAAAAACAAATAATTAAAGTTTATATTTTATTTGGATGACATTTGTAATGGAACGTGTTCTACCTTGTAAATCTGTTTACATTTACAGTGTTATTTTTGTTGAATGATATCCAGTATAATTTCATTTCAAATTGACATGTTTCTGGTTTAGTCTCAATGGAGGAGTCTTATGGTGGGGCTATGAGACAAAATGAAATAAAAAGGGAAACATTTGTATGGTGTTTGGAAACGCTGGTATAGGCGAAACAGAACATGTATTTTTGAGTGTCATCCACACAAATTTATAACTTGCATTGAATTATTTTGTTTTCCTTCCATTAAGCAACTGAAAAGAATCAAGACATTACTCACAATTAGTTGTCATTATAAACTACAGCATTAGTAGTTTTGTAAGAAGTTTTATGAATTGTTTTAATTTTTTATTAAGTTTATAATTTTTTTTATTAAGTTGTAATTTTTGTCACCTATATTTGAAGTCATAATTTTTGTTCAGTAGGTTTAACAAAGCAAAATTGAATTCTTTCCAAGTACACCTTAGGAATCACTGATTGCTCAACACGTCAATTTTAAAAATGACCTTCTGCACCCATGTACTGACATAACAACACATGTTTTTAGTGTCAAAACCTGTCTGTGTTTTGTGGAGTCTGTTCAGTGTTAGATTCAGTGTAGCACTCTTGTTCTCAAAGTCAAACTGACATTTTTTGAGGAAAGTTACTGATAGATGCTTCACTGAAAACAAAGCATCCAAACAGCTGTCACTTCCAGGGATGTTCATTCATCATTATTAGATAATAAGCAGAGAATAGCCCCTGAAAACCTCTATTACCTCTCCGTGCTCTGCGCAAGTGCACCGCTGATAACAGATGAAACCAGGCCCGGTGTAAAATTAAATCGCTTTTTTTTTTTAACTGGTTGCAATTAATAGTGGTAAGAGGCTGTGCAGTCCCACAGCTTTTTGGGGATGTCTCCTATCATCCCCTCCAGAGACGGTCCTATCAACTGAAGGCCCCTGCATGCAGACTAGTAATTTGGATCTGTTCTTGTTCCTGAAGACCTTTTTAGTAACTTTGAAAAAAAAACACAATGATGAAATGTCTGTCATTTGCTTATTAATTTTGCACCTGATTAAGTGGGCCAGCTTGACACTTGTCAAAACAGAACTTTAGGGGGTAGTGCCTGGGTACATAGACACGTGGGGGGGGGAGGGTGTTGTGTGTCTGATTAGTGTCTAAAATCACGTTTTTGGTTTGAAAATCAAGTGAAAGAAATTTGAAATAATCTTTAATATGGTTTCACTGCAGCATGTTACGTATGTTTATGTCATTCAAAGGGATCACCCTGTCTGGTTGTTACATTTAAGTAGTCATGTAAAAGAGCTGTTGAATCACATACTGAATCTAGAAGACACTACATTACATTACATCAGTTTACTTAGTGTTTTTCCTGTTTACATTATACTGGATTATTGTCATTGTATTGTTTGTACGTTTTACAATATGTTTTCATTTGAACTGAATGGAAATTAGGTATCCACTATATACTGCCTAGCATATATATAATATGAATATAATATGTATGTCTGTGAAGCAAAACTGTATTTCTGTTCGTGTAATGTTCCCTCAGCTCAGAGCATCTCACACTGACGCTTAATAAAGACAGTGATCATGAACACAAAAGATAATGTTTATCTCTCTCAGGTTTTTAAAGGCATGTCAAGGATACAGGGTTTTCCTGTCCAACTGTACCCTGCAGGGTAACTACACCCTCCCTATTATAAAGAGCGGTTCAAATGCCAATTTGTGCTTTTCTAAGACATATTGCCCACACCATGTGGTAACATCACTGTTTGTGTATATGCGTGTTTGTGCTTATAGGGTGGGCTGGTGTCGGCACAACAGATAGTCACGAACCTACAGGATTCGGTTTACCATTTCAAAGACGCCTGTTTTTTCTAAAGTTTACACACACACTCGCAAGCGCACTCCCACATGCTGCTTCCTCAGCTTATCAACGTGCAACGTGGGCTGCCGAGGCTGGCGCGAACAGATGGGAGGAACAAACCAGCGCAAAATAAAGTTAAACTAGAACAAAATGACTGCGAGTGGTGTGGCCGCCCTTTGTTTGCCAGGAAGGTGATCCTCAGCATCTGGGGTTGATGCAACGCATGATTAAAATTACCAGAGGGAATGATTAATATCTTCTTAAAGCGCAAACTTCCAGCTTATCAATCATCTCATTACACCGCAAAAGTTAATTGTGTGAGGGGAGGGTGGGGGGCCCTGAGCCATGAGAAAGCGGCCCGCCCCTCGACATGTTTACTTACAACAGGACAGATCCTGGAACTCAACTTGTTTATCTGTGCTAGACCACAGCAGGCTCAGGGGTACAACATATAAAATCACTCAGCATGTTTTTTATGACTCTCGAATGTTGAGGTAATGTAATGGTCTGTTGAAGGCACAGAGCAGCATGTAAAAGCATCTTGTCGTGCTCTGTAATTTGCTTTCCTGCAGTATTGTGCTGCGCTCCAGACACCTCAGAACATGAAGTTCTCCCACATCCTGCTTGAAAATAACCACTGGAACCTCACTGGAGGTCAGACATCTGACTTGTAAAGTAACATGTTCTCTTTGATGTCATTTTTAAAGTCACAAGTAACATGCCCAGCAATGTTATGTAATATAATATTTGTAAAATTATTAACAATTTAAAAACTATTATATTTAATGTTCATATATAAAGTTTTCTTGTTGTCTGGCTTTAGAGTTTTGGGATTACAGTTTTGCTGTAATTGACATAAGAAACCTATGGTAAGTCACGGTGCCATCTTGCTTTGTTTACAGTTGTCCATGATGTGTGATTGCCTGAAACGCTTTGAGGTTGGAATTGGGGAATTTCAGCTCAAGTATTCCCACTTCAGATTTTGTCTGGAATGCGCAGTAAGCTAGGGATCAAGCGTAAGAGGTATGGTAAAGAAGATGATAGCAGCTGGAGCTGTAAGCAGTAACTAAGACCACAGTAGTGCAGAAAATAATGTGCTTGTGTGTGCAATGCATGTAGATTATATAAACATAAGGCCATTGCATAAGGTATTTGTACTGGTATACCTGCAGTGTACGTGGAGTTAGGTGTGTGCAGAGGTGTAATGAATTAAAATTAACAGATAAGCTTAGCTACATATGTACGTTCCGCACTAGCATGTGCTCATACAGGATGGCTTCAGCGTTGCCGGATGAGGCTGTGAGGGGGTCTGTCCTCTCTCCATGGCCCGCCGTGCCCTTGCCTCGCCTCCCTCCCCCTGGCTGCCGCTGTGTCCTACTCTCTGCCCTCTCTGCTCCGCTGCGCTCGCTCCCATCCCCATCCGCCCCCCTCCACACACCTCTCCCTGCGTGCCTGCGCTGCTTGAGCCAGCTGCTCCCACTTCATCTTCTGCAGCGTCACTAGCTGGGGTATTAATCATGTTTTTCGAGGGGGACACTTTGCTATTTATCTCTCTGACACTTCCAGCGTTCAGAGCCCCGTTGCCGGGCACAGCCCATTGAGTAGTAAGATTACACATTACCGCGCTCCATTGCCTCTCCCTGCCCTCTCCATTGACTGGCTGTTCAACAGTGGCATTGCGCTCGCACCATTGGACATAATTTATGCCTTACATGTATGAAAAAGACCGTACCTGTGCCTTTTCTCTTCACGCTACCGTTGTAGTGCTTTCAGTTAAGCTTAAACGTAGCATGTGGGTCTGTAATTGTTGTTATCCGTCTGTGCCCAAACTACTGTACATCAGCAAGCACGTAGGCTAATATCACCATTACTGTATGTTTACTCACAGAGATGGCACGGAGCAGGCAGAGAGAGGTA
>JAZGTI010019102.1:0-11274 GCA_036877585.1 Botia kubotai | reverse complement strand
TAGGAAGAAATGCAATGTTAACAATCTGCAATAAAATCTACAAAGCAACAGAACTGTTCACAAGTGCAGAACTAATGACATCATGATCATTGGTTGCTGTAGATCAAATGGTCCAGCATGGCAGTAGCAATGCCAAGGTCATACGTTCAATTGAAAGAAATGTATACTTTGCATAAAAAGAGTGCATAAATGTAAATACCATATTATAAAGTGTAAGAAACATGTAATTGTATTATTATTTACAGGTGTTTTCATTTACCAGTCATGAAGAGACCTTTGTCTTGGTGTTAACAGAATCAATCGTTAACAGAATTCATAAGAGAATGAATACTAAAGCGTTCAGTTTTTTAAATATTAAAATGATATGCTTTTTTGATAAGGTTTTTCAAAACTTTAAACACTGTAGAAATGATTTCTCCAGTGTGTTGCAGTGCTGAGATCCTGGGCTCCAAATAACCTCTTAGCTTCAGGATTGAGTTCTGGTCCACTTATGATAAAGTCTTAATAATTTGTAGAAATAAGCCAAACTAGTTTTGCTGGTAATTAGCACAGGCTTCCATCCTGAGGCACGGCTGAGGGGATCATTTGCTGAAGCAGATGCGAGAGTAAGACAGATGCGAGAGTATGAAATCGCACAGACGAGCAAGCTTGTATTTCCTCCATAATTACTAATTTTGCTGTAAGCTTAACAGCAGCATATTAGAACTCCTTCAGCACAAAACCACGTTCACAAAGACATTTCCATCTAAAGTAGTCTAAAGCTTATCCAAATAGTGGTATCAGCATTTCGGCGCCTGTTCTTTACCAAATATGTGCTTAAAAGCATGTGTAAGCATACAAACATTTCTGATTGTCTGTGTGAACTTTGGCTGTGAAAATGTTGTCACATGGTATTACGCCTTCACAACTTCATGCACACTTTTATAAATGTTGCAAACAGCCAATAAAATCCCAGTAATTTGAAAGTTTCACGTATAATGTGAAGTCAATGTGTTCCTCATGGATTGAGGGTTTTGTCCATCTATCATTCCCCACAAAGTTCAAGACGAGACCTCCATGTATAGAGAGAATGCAAAGATAGATATAAATATTTATATATTATACTATACGAGTTGCTATGAAAACAGACTGTGTTGCCCGAATTGCAAAGATAAGCCACAATGGAAATGAGAGAATATATTTTGTGAGAATATAAATAGCGACTTTGGCTTGCCGTGAAACATTTATTCACTTTTAAGTCCCACCAGTCTTGTACAATATTCAGTGAAACAGATTGCTCATATCTTTTTCTAGCTCTTGGTTGTAAGCCACTTCATTTTTCATTTGGTATACCTCAATGATTTGACAAGGGAAGATGAATACTGTTCACATTTAGAGAAGAGAGAAAACTTCAGGTGAAGTAGGCAGGAGATGATAATGATAATGTGGAAGCAGTTAAAGGATGATGAACAACTGGGGAAATTGCTGTGACAAGTGAAGGATCACCAGCAAAAAAAGCTTTACTGCCTTGAAAGGAAAACTTAAAAGGTTCTGCTGACAATCGTCTATCTTTCTCTCTCTCACACACATACACACACACACACACACACACACACACGCTGTATAGTGTAGCAATAATTTGACACATATTTGGTAATGTGTTTAATGTCAACTGAAGTTGTGACTTTGGTATTTTAGGTAAAGTGTGGAAGATTTGCTGAAATAATTCTAAGGACATGAATTAAGACTTGAATTAAACTATAATACTGTCCTGCAGGCTAGCGTAATAGACATATATAAATGCTTTAATTTCCTTCTTTCACAAGCACCATTTATATGCAGTCTACACTGTATACAGAGACTCTGTTTTATGTACAAATACTGTATGTACATATATATATTTATTATTAAATACTGTCTCACACAGTATGTGTTCTTGTATTCCATCTATTATTCTTGCTTACTGGTCTATATAAACATGCATATTAAACACAGTATATAGTTTAAATATCCTATGTCAAAGCAGACATGCCCTGAAATGGTTTAAGCCATTTATAAATGACTGTAATTTAAGAGCATATTGCACAAATTGTCAGTTACCTATATCAAAAGCTGGCCCATTATCATAGTGACAGCATCATAATTTGACATCCACAAAGTGGAGAAAAATCATTCTAGACATTCATCTGTAATAAGCATTATGGAGCAAGCTGTTGGCTGGTCCCCAGGGTGGACATATCTTTTAAGGCTTGACATAAAGGTAATTGCCGTGGTGACCAGAACTAGCCTTCTAGAAAGTTATTAAGAAGTCAGGGACATCTCAGTGGCGGATCATGGATGAAGAAGCTGTTAAAATGCATTTGCTTCGTCTGGCAGTAGTACACCTCTGATAGCTGTGATGACTCTTCAGCCCCGGGCATGAATCTGTTTGGATGACTTGCACCTTCTTGTCATTTTCCTCCATTTTTCTTTCTTGTTACGCCTTCCTTTTCTCAGACCCGGGGATGTTTGTTCAACATGGTGGTGCAGGTGTGACTTTTGGCAAATGTTTGAAAATCTTAATTCATGTTCAATGCAAAATCATGCCTTAGTTTAAAGAGACAGTTCCACCCAAAATGAACACTGTACAATTATTTACTATTGTTGTTTCAAACTTGTATATTTGTTTCTGTGAAACACAAATAAAAAAAAATGTCTTTATACAGTTTTTTTCTGCTCACAATGAAAAAAGTAAAAGCATTAAATTATAGGATTAAACAGTTCATATGACTGACATATGCACTATGCAGAGTTGTATGAATAATAAATTTGACAACTAATGGTATACAGAGCTTTATAGAGCAGTGTGAAGATGCTGTAAAATGTCTATCGTTGTGTTTTATTAAAAAACAGCATACATGTTTGAAACAATCAGGGTAAATTATGACAGAAATTGCATTTTTAGGTGAACTATTAATTTTATCTTATAAAGCATATTGTAGTTCTATGAGATAACATTTTGTTTACATTTTTTTTATTTATGACTGCCCTGGCTAAGATCCATTGTCCTTACCCACGAAAGCTAGATTATTTTTTGAACAATACTAATCATGGCATGATTTATCAGTCAAAGATGCAGCGACTGCCTCTCTATTAGTCTAGTCTCCCCTCTTAGCCACCCTTCCCAAAATCTGCTGTTTGAACCTTACCATATTATGAACCTGTCTCATTTGTTTTTTTCACCTATCTTTGTCAATCTCTCTCTATCTTTCTCCATAGTTGTTCCTCTGTGGTGTTACAGAGTGTTTTATTTGTAATGATTCACACAAAGGACTGTTTCGAGAGAGGATCCCGAACACCTTAAGAAGGCAGGTGAGAGTTTGAGTCCACACGCGGTCGCAGAATAGATTGCTACCCTGATGACTGAAACAGCCTCACACCCGAAACCCATCACTCTTAATCGAGAGCTGGGCTGTAACAAATGGCAGGTGTTCAGTGTAGAGGATCAAAGAGAGCAATCCTCACCCTCAGCCAGGACTGATCGCTGCACTGTATTCTATGCTCCATGTCTAATGCCACATAATCCCTCCTGTCATTAACACCTGACCCTTACAGCACCAAACGCTCATGCATGGCTGCTTCAGCCAACCGACCCTAAAATCATCTGGCCACAGTTGTAGCCAATAGCTGCTTTCTAACTTAAAGACATGGTTTCTTTTAATGATTGCAGTTAAAATGATGTAAGCCAAATCCTAAAATCCATGTTTAAAAAATCAAATTTGCACTGAAAGTTTTTTATAATTTAAATATATTTCGTCATCAATTAGGAGAGCAATGTGCACACCCAGCCAACACAACTCTTATATAAGTACTGCTAAGATGAAGTTAAAAGAAAGTTTAGAGGACTCACACATATGGTAGTGGCAATAAATAAAACTGTGGCTAATAACAGGGCCAATTTTTTATTTATATTTTTCTTGACATTTTTCAATAAATCTTATCAGTTTTTGTAGCTAATGCATCCAGCTCATTTATAATTTTAGAAATGAAAATAATGTGTATTGGGTTCAAAATAATTTGTGACAGAAACTCGTGGTAGACAGCAAGGTCACAAACAATATAATATCACGCCTCAAAGCACAGCAACATGAAAAAGTTGCTGTGGATAAAACAGTATTTTAAAAAAAATCTCAAACTGCATCAAAACAAACAGGAAATGCAAACACTTTACTCAATGCCAATCTGCAACAATTAAATAATATTGTATGATGCTGTGTGACTCTCACTGCAGCGGCATGGCCTTTTAAACCAATCATAAACTTTTAATTACATGCATATTAATACTAACATCAATCACGTTGCATGTTTTAGTTTGCTGACATATCTTTGTAAGGAGGGGTTTTGGAGAGTAGGTGTTTGGTTGATGTTCGCAGAATGACACATTCATAATGTAAAATTGAATAAATGTGTTAAGAGTGTTAACAAAAATAAAAAAAACTGTCATGTCTAATTAATTGCTTTGCAAGCAATAACAAGTTAAATGTGACAGCCCTACTAAATATGCAAGTAAAAAAGTTTCTTAAGCAGTAGAAAAGTTTAAAAAAAGCATCAAAGACCAACATAAAACAAGTTAGACACAGTGATACTGTGTTGTATTATCAAATCATCTTTTGTTAATAAGGCCAAGGAGGATAATTAGGTGAGGAGTAATGCTTTTCTTCCCTTTTAAAACCTGTCAGTTTGCTTCGTTGTTCCACAAGCTGCATGTGGAGATATCAACCCATCAACACCTCTCCAATCCCATTATACCATCTGTCAAGTTTTTGTTCCTACAAATGTGTTTGACGTTTCCTCAGCAAAAATAACAGCTATGATCACAAGGTCCATATGCAAAAACAAAAGAAAGTATCTAAAAACACGCATGAAATCTATTTAATACTTTGTTACACATCTGTAATTTCCCTCTTAGTTCTGGGTAATGATTATACAAACTGAAATACGAGACTCAAGACAGGCATTCCTCTCTGTTGTGACTGTATACAGATGTTTTCTTTAAGATACATTGCTTTTTTGTTCAGTACTAGTCTCTTTTGAAGACAATAAAGCAGCAGCAAGAAAAAAATCATTTTGGGATTATTGTGGAAATGACGGTTCTTCAGAGCAGAAGGGCTGACAACACAATTTCAGAGTGAAACAATGAGAGGAAGTGATGAGCTAAAAAATGACAGATAGCAGAAAGTGAAGACAATGTTATGACAGTAATGATAATGGTTATGACAGCTACTGTTCATTCTTCTGTTAATCTGAATTAACCCGGAAATAGAGATTGAATGAAAGCAGGGAATTATTTAATCTCATTATGACATACTGATTTTAAAAAGGTTTTAAGCATGACCTATACATAAAGGGATAGTTCACTCAAAAAATGAAAATTCTTTCATCGTTTCATCATAAGCCTCATGTCTTCCTAAACCTATATGACTATGTGGTGGTCCAACACACAAGGAGATATTTAGAAGAATATCAGAGCTGCTATTTTACACACTGTAAGGGTTGATGGGGATCAGGGATAGACAATCTATAAAACAGAGTTCTGTGAGTGTAACGAAACATCTAAAATTAAACTGGTAAAATAAATAAATAACCACAGGTTGACAAGTACATGACCACAGCACATAAATTACCCACAAACACATTGGAGCCATCAACACACACACCAGGTCACAGACATGGTACCCAACACATCTGTCCTAATACTAAGCTTGAAATATACTGGTCTGCCCTACAGGTCGGGAACATCGTGAAATCACAAGTTTCCAGCCTACCAGTGGAACAGTATTGATTTTATATCTTAGGTAACAGTGCCATCCATGACAAAACTAAATGTCAAAACTTTGACAAATGACATTAACATAAACCGTCTCTGTGTAAAACTATATTAAATATTACTATAAAAAATATTAAAGCTTATTTGACAGTAGATTTCTAAAGAAATGAATCAAAATTAGTTCAACTCAACAAAACTAATTCATTTAATCAAAAATAATAAATAAAACGTATGTAATTCTTTAGTTTGAATTTCATCAATTTAATTTAGCATGTTTAAAATGCAACAATCAAAAGACGTTTCCAAAGATATTCTGCAGACTAATTCTTGCTGCCTTTTAATAAAACATTACAGGAAAAATAAACTGAGAATGCTGGAGTTATAAGAAATACACCCCATCCACAAATGAACAGAGACTTTGATCAACATGTTTCTTTATACCACAGCTAATGTATATGATCTTTGTAACACTTTTATTTCAGCTTGGTCGAGTTTTAAGCTTATTACAAATCTAATTAAACCCAACTTGTCCTTCGTCTCTCCATTTACTTTTTATAGAAGTATAGATATTTTTATGCCATTAAATTTCATAAAAAAGGATGTGTGGTTTCATTTAAAATAAGCAACATCAATAATAATACTAAAAATGATGACTACATGTACAGTAAATGGCATGTACTGTACATGTACTGTAATCCTCCACATGAAATTAACAAACGTGAGAAATAGAAGCCTCACACTAGCAAACGGCAATGTTTATAGCTGTAAATGTCACAGACAATATTGTTTATGAGAGATTACTGAGGCCAGGCTTCTGGTAAACCAACAATGACCCCAATACAGACACAGATACACATCACTGGTGTATAAGCCCTGAAGTGATAATGCCAATCTAGAGCGGAATGCTCATATTTACAGACACACTCACAGAAATCCTTGTGTAATCTCCCTCACAGGAATTTCTGGGTTAGTGGACCTACAAACACATTCCGTCACTTCTTTTTCCTCTCATTTGGTGTCCTCAGCGCAATTCTAAAAGCCCAGTGTAAGTTCTCCCCTCACGTGGCAATCCAGCAAGGGGTTGATGTGAAAACTCGAGCTGCAGCAGGTTCTGAAGAATATAAACAGCGTTTTTTATTGTCCGGAGGGACGGGCGTGTGAAAGAGACGAGGGCCTTATCACAGCACAGCAGCTCTGTAATTCGCCTTCGTGATACAGCACCAGAGCGGAGAACCTTACACAGCTGGCACAATCCAAAGGCGGATTAGTTTTTCTGACATAAGCTTCCTGAAAAACTAATCAATCAGGCCATGCGGCATTATCAGAGGAATAAGATTAAAGTGTGTCTTCTAATCCCGGCACTGTAAATTTGAGCAAATTCCCCACCACTAATTTTCCTCCAGTAAATAAATAATGAAATCAAAGCTAATTGCATACAAAGACGACGGCAGTGGCAGACGACCTAGAGATAGAGAATTCACTGCGAATCATTATTTTGACTTTAAATTTGCTCTCTGTAAACCATTTAAGTCTGTGTATTCAAATGTGCCCTCTGAGTTGAGATTTCTGAAGTTTCAAATGACTGTAAGGACCCCATCAAAACTATTTTAAAAAAATGTCCTGTTGCATACTTATTGATTGACGTTATTGACTTAACATTGTTTCTCAATCACTTCGAAGTCTGCTGATTGGACGATTATACGCTGCCTTTCTTTATTACTCAAAGCTTCATTGCCTATTTAAATGAACAGAAGCATTCAGTAATAACATGAGCACAGGTTGGCGGTCATTACGCTCTCACGCCACATGAACCGGAGCGAAGCGCAGCGTCGAGGGACGGAGGGGGTGTGAAAGAGAGCAGAGCACTGGCAGCAATTGAGCTGGACTTCAGCCATGCAGAGAACAATCATTATACAGAGATGAAAAATGAAAGAAAATGTGTCCAAACAATAGAGTCGTGGGGTAGTGATGGAGTGGATTTAGTGCTGATCATATTGTTCTCCGTCCTGCTCTCAGAGGTTGACTGCAGCAAATGTCATGGAATGAATAGTTACTAGTGTAAAGACTGACCCTCTTATCGGTCCCCAGGGAGTAGCACAGATGCTGGGCTATACTTCTCCTGTATTTGAATCACTGTTTGAGTGTGTGTGTGTGTGTGAGCATATGTGTGTGAGCGTGTAAAAAGAGAGAGAGAGAGAGAGAGAGAGAGAGAGAGAGAGAGACTGCTGGGACTCTAATCCATCGGGAGGCTGTCTTTTGAGGATTGCACAGGTGAGGATGTACAGCCATCCCCACATGTACTGTTTCTCAAGAGTGCACTGCTAAATGACAGCCACATCACAAAACCGCAGTGTCCACGGTTGGCCTCCTTCACACAAGCATATCACATTGAAAATTATGCTTGTATGCAGTTGTCATATTGATGCTCAGAGTTTTTACACCATAAAATGGCTATTTTGATTAAAAAATACATTGTGTAGGGGCCTACATTTCTAATCATAAATGATTATTTAGAGAAAAACAAACATACCACAAAATTCAACAACACTGTACATTTCTCATAAACCCTTTACATGCTTTACACTATTGAGAGTTAATTGAGAGTTATATTTGCAATATTATACCTCTGTAGATTCTCTTGCTATCCACCAAACTTTTGTACATCTAATGAAGCATATTTCTTTCAGTATCGTACCTCGAAACTAAAAAAGCATAGAAGTTGTTCTTTTTAACATTTCAACAATAAATTCATTATGACTTGATTCATTTAGTACTGTAACAAAATAAGTAGCATGCTATAATGTTAATATTCAACATATTATATTGTCTACAATTCACGAACATACATGCAATTCTGAAGCTCCTACCTCCTATCATCTCACTTTTTAACACTATACTGTTACTGTTTATACTGTTTATATTGTTTATTTTGGTTCTATGTTAGCTATTTTTATTACACATTGTTAATGTGTAATAAAAATACACATTAAAAATTGTTATTTAGGCGTCTTAAAACAGCTGCTATAACCCCATTTCGTTGTCTTGTACTACTGTGTGCATACAATGACAGTAAGGACACTAAATTTTCATTCATTCATTCATTTTAATATTCAAAATTCAGTGCGTAGTGCAGCACAAGTGAGGTCTATTATAATTATGGTTTCTAAAGTGATCAGAAGTACTGCTTTGTCAATGCAACTAATGACACTGCGTGCGAGAAGCATAAAGTTTAAAGCAGAAAAGACATAAAACCAAGCTAGGAAATTCTATAAAATTCTAGCTTCTATAAAAAAAGACATGAAAAACTATTGTTAAAGACTGTCCGATCCACCAAAATAATGCAGATACTATTAATAAAATAAGCAAATGCTTGAACTTAAATTGCTTCCCCCTCAAATGGTAAAGATAGTACTCACCTTGTGCAAACACAACAGGAGCAGAACAGCTGAAAGGATTTGCATCTTTAGTACAGAAAAATCTTCGACTTTTACTTGAGCTGGTAGAGGCAAATATCCAGTTCACGGAGTTTAGGACAAAAAGGTGCCATTGCTTTCAACTACCTGAAAAAGTAAACGAAAATAACAGTTAGTTGCCTGAAGAGTTAAAAGACATGCGATTCCGTAAAGCAAAGTCTCTCGCTTACCCTTAGCAAAAGGAGTTGATCATGTTGAAGAGCAAGGTTTATAACGGTGCGACTGGAGAACGTCCCACGGGCGTCAAAAATATTGATAAATATTGTCTGAAAGCGGAAAGTCTTGTTTTTTAAATAGGCTTTTTTAGAAAGTAGTGTCCGAGCTACTGTTCAATAGATGAACGGGATGCAGCGTCGCCAGTCCAATCAGTATGAAGGTAAGAGGCTTCGCAACATTTCGCTTGATGGATGAGATTCCTCTTCAGTCTAGCGCGATACGGGCCGCCTTGTCGTCTTGTTTATAGTAGTTTGTTCTGATTTAAGTTTTTATACCGCCTCCAAGTAGACTCGATCTTCTACACACAGCCCAACATCTTAGTTTGTTCGTCTGTAGTATGATTTGTGAGTGAGAGTGTTTGTGATTATGTGAATCCCTCTTTGAAGTGCTCTTCAGATTTAGCGCCTGTGAGGAACTCAGTATTTAGCTAGACGTCAACTTTTTAACCCATTGTGGACCTATGTGTTTTCTTTATTATGATTGGAGAAAACAAAACACACCGACGTCATTACGGTAAATACATTTATTATTATTGTACTTTATTTTTGATTATTTAGACAACGAGGAAACGAGGTTTATTTTTTGTTTACCGAAGCGAGGAAAGTGATGCATTGCCCTGATGGGACAGTTCAATAACAAAGTGATTATATAGTTTATTTAGTAGTCTATTACATGACTTTCTGTCCTATAGCCTACAGTAATAGCATGTATTAAATATGGACAATATGGATGGTTATTGCCCAGAGTGAAAATTAGTGCAAAACAACAACAACAGACCTAGAGAAACATATATACAGATACGCCTACATTAAAATGTTGACAGGCGTGTATGCATTAATGGAGTTTTGTTCAGTTAAACTCAGACATGCAATAATGCTTTGAATTTTTCGCTAAGATAAACGTGTCAATAGCTCCACCACGTGTCGTTTTAATGCACATGTCTGTTCGCAATTGCATCCTGAATGCGTTTATAATCATTAATGTAATCTTTCCGTTGCTAATCCAGGTAAGGAAACCATTTTGAACACTGATTTGTCATGTTCTTGTTTAACAACAGATTTTTTTAACCAAAAGGTAGAGATTGTAGCTTTCATTAGAAAGGATTTGGGATAAGCTGATTACCTTTGGCAGTTTTGCAGCTCCTGCTGATAGATGCTGTAAGTACACCATTACAGGAACAAAAGCATCTTATCCAGTGACGGTAACTGAGGAGCTATACTAATATCTGTATGCTGCAAGAAGTTATGATAATACCTGGAGAAAGCTTCATTTCCATTTCCATCTTAAGTTCTCTGAATGTGAAACGTCTAAACTTGTAAATGTATGCATTGTGTTACACCATTTGTAATACTTAAAATGACAAATTGTGTTATTTTTTTTAAAATACTTAAAACAAGACTAAGCTAATTGACAGTTACCTATCCACTTAATTAACAAAATTAAAAAGAGGTATGGAACATTGGACAGCTTTACTTGGTGGTCGGCTTTGCAAGGTATAAAACTGTATGATATCATTCCCTGTATATACAGGGAATTATTTACACATCTTGGAACCACCAAAGCATGCATGACCATGCACCTTCTAAAAGAGATAAAATGCAGGCCACAAAGTATTTATTTTCTGTGCTGCTTGGGCTTGGCCAAAGTGTTAAGTGTAAAAAAAAAACTTGTCAAGCATGTTCCAGAAAAATGAGCAGGGACTGAGATTGTGTGAGAGATTGTGCTTTGTCATAGTTGACTAGTCACTTCATACGAGCTCAAAGTTTACCTTTTTTACAAGGGGTCTTGGGAAATGTACTT
>JAZGTI010019101.1:0-11274 GCA_036877585.1 Botia kubotai | reverse complement strand
CTGTATGAACAAAACACAGTGTTTTAAGTGCAACATATTCCAAAAGATCAGGGGCTTTTGACAATACATCAGGGGCTTAAGCCCCCAAAGCCCCCAAAGCCCCCCCCTCGCAACGCCACTGGTGCTGATTAGACTTCAAACAGAATACTAAACAGATTTTGAGTCTAAGGGTGTACTCACACTAGGCAGTTTGAACCGTGCCCGAGTGCGTTTGACCACCAAAGCGCGGTTTGTTTAACTAGTGTGAGTGCTCCGAACCGTGCCCGGGCGCGGCTCGTTTAGCCGTCCCTGGCCCGCWTGGAAGAGGTGGGCCAGAGCACGGTTCAGTTGGACTCGGGCGTGGTTCGCATGTAGTGTGAGCGCTAACCGTGCTAGAGCACAGAACAGGACGCGTGACGTCACGTTTTTGCGACGATTCGGTGAAACTTTCGACAATCGTACTCGGGTCCGGTTCACGGCAACCGTGCCTAGTGTGAGTACACCCTAAAGTGCCCTAGTAAAAAATATAGCATGAAGCATAGATTCCTTTAAACTGTTAAGTTAAACTATAGTAGACAAATGCTGATTAAATGTTTCATGTGACAAAAGAAATCACTTAAACATTTCATGTTTGGTCTTTTTCTGAATAATTTTATTTGTATAAATAAAAACATTTCTGAATAATTGAATTGTGTAATTTAGTTTGTACTGACCCAAATCAACTCAACCCAACACAACATATAAAATAAATATATCCTAAAATTGCATTATTTGTGTAACAAATAAATGTGGTTATATAAACTACACATTACCATTAAATACCAGATTGTACAAGGTAATCATTTTAGGAAGTCTTCAAGCCATTTGAATGAATTATAATGTATTAGCAGAATCAGCTCATCTAATCTGTGTGTAACATAAAGCAAAGGGTAAGGCAAAAGGCATGATGAAATATTAATCTATTGTAAACTCATTATTTTGCTTGCAGACTGGCTCACAGTTATCATGGTGAGTGGTGATGGATTGCTTTGGACTAAAGCAACAGTGGAACCGACAGAAATAGGTGGCATGGGAAAACAGAAGCCCTTATATGAGTAGGATTCAGTATACGGTCCGATTTTCATCAAATCAGAACAGCACTTGCAGGAGAGCAAAGATGCCACACAGAGATGATAAACCTGCCTAGATTCTTTAGAAACACAAACAACATGAACAAGGCTATTTTATATTTATGAAAAATGTAGGTTGATTATTGTTGTTTATTATTGTTGTTGTTTATCAACAAAGGTTATATTACACGTCAAAGTCACTAAAACAGAAAAACAACAGAAACAGACACACAGGAAAAGTCACAAATGAGATCTCATTGAGATCTCATCAAATGAGATTTCAGTTGTTTCTCTTGGACATCAATGTGATTAAATGAAATGCATGTGGAGATTTGCTCTTCTAGATACTTGCTCTGAGGAAAAAGACACAGATAATCTCTCATGTGTCTCCAATGCATTTCAGTAGAGATCTCAACAATGAATTATAACACAATAATTAAAAACTCTATACCCTTACTATATGAGAGAGCAATTGTTTCATTTGTGTCTATTATTTCTGTGTATCATTAGAAAGATTTAGACTAAACTGATCCTAAAATAACTGAAAACCCAAAATGCCTCCTAAACTGTGAAAGAGCAACCTCACCTCACCAATTACTTCAACTCACCATGTAATAAAAATGTTCCTATGAGGATAGAAATAGATAGTTTCCTAAGGAATCTGATTGTTTAAAAAAAACATTAAAATCACAACAACAGCCAACAACCCACTAGTCCTGAATATGCTCTTTCCTGCTAGACAGCTCCAAAAACTTAAAGCTTTTATCTCAGTTTCTCTTCATATTCAAATTGAAGCAACGCTTGGAAAGTATGCAAATAGAAATGCACCTCCATGACTTGCAATAGCAGGTTACAGTACAATACCACTCAACCCGACCTGCAGTATAATGAAACCTGCATCCTTATTTGAATTGAATCTGTTATAAAATGTCTGGGGGAAAAGGGGATATTTACCTTTACAGCAAATGCTTTCTCCTCTACACCAAGTCAGGAACAAGAATAATATCACTGAAATTAATCAGGAACGTTTTCGTTTCTGAAAAGTTATTTTTGACTCAAAAATACTTTTGAAAATTTCCCTTTTTACAAAGCTAAAATTAAAATTGTGGCCATTTGTACAACACACATTCTTGCATTCCAAAACCACCTAGATGGAGCACAATAAGGTAATAAACTTACAACTTGACATAGAGGCTTGTGGAAAAACAGTATGACATCAACAGTCAACTGTCAAGAATGTGCATGTTTACATACTGTAGGCCAACATTTGAAAAGTAATACAGACGAACACAAGAACATTCTGCATAAACACCCTTAAAAACTCAAGCTTTCGTTGGGGTTTTTGAGTAGAATGTTCCAGTAAGTTAAGCAACCAACCAATCACAGACTAAACAATGCTTACATCATTACATATTCATGAGTTGAAAATGTTGATGAGTAGCAACAAATCCTATGCATTTGCCTTCTAAGTTTTTTGTTTGTTTCTTCAGTATATTTTGCAGTATATTTTACTTCTTTTTTTGCAGTATATTGCAGAAGACATAAAAACCAAAGTGGATTTACATCTCATTTTCACAAATGGACAAGCAATTAAATATGCAAAAAACAACCTATGTCCAGGGTTCACAGACATGTGAAATCTCAAATCCTGAGAAACTTCGAACAAGATAAACCAGGATTAACCCAGTGTTTAAAGTGACTCCCACATGTGAGAAGCACATCTATGACTATCATTTCATAAATATCATCATGAAGGTCATGACATCCAAATTTCAGACCAACTATAACATTTATAACTGGCTTAAAGTGTCAGAAAAGATGAAAATCACTCTATGACAGCAAATAACTGTGTTCATGCATAAAAGTTTGATGGTGGTGGGAAATAACTTCATGTTTATGGGAGGTTGTATCTCTTTAAATTGCATGCGGTATTGCATTGAGAAAAACATTACAGATGATGGATTCCAGCAGGTCTAATGAAACATTGCAGAAAACCAGCTCCGGCTTTGAGAAATGACGGCCCACTTAAAGGTCACTATAAATCACAGACTTCTTTCCTCTTTTTTTCGAGTTTGCTCCGCACTCGTCTGGCGCGTCGACCCCAATCAAATAAACTGCTGCTTGGAGCCCGGTGTATGCAAGTCTGCATTTAACAGCATGAAAACGACTCTTTATCTGGGCTTGTAGACAGACAAACCTGTCTGTTCTGCTCATTAGCTTTATATGTGTCCTTATATGTCTCTTACTGGGTGTAAACATGTCACCATCCAGCTCCGATCATCAACTTCAGGTACCATGAAAAGCTACAAGAGATTTTTGACATTTTCTGTGTTCTTGCGGCTTTCAGCTGTTGTGCTGCATATGATTGTAGTTATTCTGAATTACCAATCTTTATAATTACAGAAATACATAGCCATTTGCTCTCCTTGAGTGGCCACTGCAATGTTCCAATCACAGTCATCAAAGTAAAGTGCTGGATCATTACCAAGTTTGTTCTTTATGTAAAAAATAACTCACAAACAGCCAATCAGTGTCTAAAGACAGTGGACAAACCACTAAATGTTAAAGGTGAATCAATGCTAAAGTATTTTCTCATACTCAGCTGTATACAAACACAACTGTACTGTAAGTAAGCCATTGGTAGTGTGATTCCACAAAAAAACATAACCACTGTGTCTCTGTGGCACTTTCAAAAATACTGCTCTGTTTGCCAGCCTTACACAGCAACACTGACCAAACAGTGCAAGTTGGCGGCACTGTTTCCCCTTCCTATTTTCCAGTGGGGAGTTTTGGAAAACTTAATTATCATTTTAAGTCATTACTTTTGCTTTGTAACTTTTATCTGTTAATTAAATATATATTGGCCATAGCATTCAAATCGGAGAAGATTTTCAGTTAGTAAAACAAATTTCAGACAGTTTTCAGAAGTCACATGGAAATTGTGCTTTTGCCATATTTGGAGCTTGCCAGCTCCTGGTCACCACAGTATGCACTTACATTTACGGACATGAGCAGCCAGACCATTTTGCTAAACCTCTGCTCTTGTATTTCACAGACAAAAGACATACATGTTTAAATAAGTGATGATAAGCAACTGATTTTAGCAGGTTTGTCAGATTTTCATCTCTGCATGAATGATTTGGTAAACTAAACTTGACAGTCCATTAGCAGAAGAACTAAATCTTAACCACAGATGCAATTAAAATGATGTTTACGAGCATAAACAATAATTCCATTCTGCTTCAAAATGTACACATATTCATTGAAGTCTATTGATTTCACAAAGTTCTAATCAAATATCTGCTCATCATTCCCTGAAACAAAGGCCAGGAATCCTGTTGGGAGGAAGGTTGTCTGTAACCATCATTCCTGATCAAAAGTAACTTTGTCAGAAAACACAGTGAGACATTCTGGCATCTTTGCTTTACTCATAAGGATAACAGAAGCAGACAGGTTGGCAGACAGGTACATGGCTCAAACTGATGGTTTTCATTGCTTGCTGGACAAAGATCTTGTTCTTACATGAATGGGAAAGTTGTGCATATGGTGTTCGTGGCACATTCTTTAGAATAGTCTTTAGCATTCTGGGTTGTACCCTATACATATAAACAACACAAAAGATCAGTCTCTTAACAGGACAAAGTATGCTTTATTTCACAAAATGTTAACAAAAAACTGCCCCTGATATCCTTATTTCTTTTATTGTGCATTAGTAAATATGAAAATTTTACTTGTGTAATGTACTGTATATTTCCAAGCAAAATAGGAAATTCAACAATAAGATGCTTTTAACTGAGCTTTATCTATTGGAAATTGATTAGATAGTGGTGGTTGAAGTATAAATACCATTTATTTACTGTAATAAAACAAATTAATTATAAATGACCATAGGGTTAGTGTCGGGACCTCAGTCTCTCTGGGACACTGAGACATTGAGCATATTCCAGTATATAACTGTGCTTTAGGTGTGATAAAAGTTTTATAAATCCTCTCTCATCTCAACCCAGGACACTAAAGGTCACCTCTGCCTTTAATGCAGGTTAAAAAAATCCAACAAACAGTGTTTATTTCTTCACGTGGCTTTAATTAAATCGTGATAAGATTTATAAGCTACAACAGCATTTAAACATTGTCTAGTAGTTCTAGTATCTCACAGAGGTTGCATGATCGCTTACTGTTATTTATATTGAGGGTATAAGTTCATGTAGCTCAACTTGTACAGGAATGTGCCAGCAACACCAAGGTCATGGATTTCAATTCCCAGGAAACACATACTGATTCTCCAAATGCACAGAAAATTGCTTTGGGTGGAAAAGTGTCTATGACTGTCCCGCACTGTGGCAACACCACGTATTTTTTCAACATGTAGGCAATACCTGTTTTTCATACAATGGTAATACCAATATGTTAAACAGCATTTAATTAAAGTGCCATAGCATTACTATGTACAGCACTACATAGAGTATCATAGTATAATCACAGTACTTTTTGTGGTATTGTTCATGAGAAAAACGCAAACAAACAAACCTCATAGAAAGTCACTTTCAATACCTCACGTTCACTTTCAACAACGCACTTGCGCGGTAGTGTTTCGCTTACCAGCACGTTTCCTTGCATTTTGGCTGTCTCGATTAAATTCTTCTCCTTCATTTCGTTTTGATCGGTGTGACTGTCTTGTTTTTTGGTGTCGGCGTCTCTGCTGGTTCCGCCCGGTCCGGTTCAGCAGTATCTCTACTCAGCACCCTGTTGAGCGCTTCACAGGTACTGTCTTTACAGTCATCAACCTTTTGATGCTTTAGATACTCAGTCTCGTACATCAGCTATGAGACAGCCTCGATCGCGCCTCGGGACCCTGATGTGATCTTTGAGAGCGGGATGAGCGATTGTGAGCATGTGTGGATCCTCACATGAATCCAGACAATCCGCGTGCTGTGACAGAGACGCGTCGCTGCTATCACGGGCTGTGCGTGGCGTCAACGTCAACTGCTGATGTCTTTGAGTGTTTTAATTAATTGCTAATTAAACCGAACTGGTTAATATGTATTAGATAAACATGAATAGTCTTATCAGAAACTATATTGACGCATGGTGATTTTAAGTCAAACATCCAATTGCAAAAACTATTTTCTGCAGCTCAGTGGTTAGAGCTTTTCTGTAGCTCAGTGGTTAACAACGCCAAGGTCTAGGGTTCGATCCCAGGGATTGCACATACTTAGAAACAATGTATAGTATAATGCAATGTATAATGCTTTGGATAAAAGGGTCTGCCAATGCGTAAATGTTTTCTCTAGCAGTAGTTATGTTGGTTTTATACACCTATATAATTTAATTCTTAAAGCTGCAATATTTAACTCCTCTGGTTAAAAATGAACAAAAAATTAAATAAAAAATAAAGTATTTTTATTAGGCAAGTACAAAACAAGGTTCAAAACTTGCCTTACCCTGATTTGAAATGGCAAGTTTTTAATATTGATTTAAAATTCTGTCAGGTTCACTTTCAAGGGAAATGTTAGTTTGACGTCATTCATTTGCATGGTTAAGTCATGTCCTTAAATAAAAAAAAAAATAAACAGAGCCAGCTACTAAAGGTCCTTCTCAATTCTTATTTACCTTATTACCTTTAAAGGTCAACAATCAAACAAGCAAAACTTTAATTCCAAATACACAGAGTGTGAACCCACTACAAAGCATAATTGGAAAATGAGACAAAACCTAAAATATGAAAATACTTTAATCAAAGAGTGCAGGTAAATCTCTGTTACTGAGTTACCTGCATTCTATACTCATACAACTAGCTGGCATGTTATCAAAGACTCTGCTGGATGACCATAAAGCCCAAGACAAACTCCATGTATGTATACACAGATGCTATGAGCTATGCAAGCTTGATTTCATGTTATTGTGTTCAGATTGTGTCAGACCAAAACACAACTGTATTTTCGGCACTGACATAAGAGGCGCTGTAAGGGGCATTACATGAACTGCCTTCTACTGTTTTCTGTTTTCTGAGTCTGTATTGTCTCTTAGCGCCACTACTGTTAAGTTTGACATGTTTATAGCTGACTGCCTGAATAAAAACTTCCAGTCTGGTGGCACATATATTTGAGAACCAAAAATTGCCCCCTTGACCACTGATTTATTACAGCCATACAGGATATCCCTTAATACAGCTTATAAATGTTAAAGTTTATTAAGAAAATGGGACGTCTGGTTCTTTATCAAGATATCCCCTCCACAAAGCAAAGACAATGTTTCCAACAAACAGGCTTCAAGCTGGTGGCAGGCAATTACTTCAGCAAAATTTATTGCTACTAATAAGAAGGTTTTCTGGTCCATATACCAGAGTGCACAATCAGCCCCGCTGGCTTGGAAACGGGTCCACCTGCTAACACAAACATAATTTAAAGGCAAAACGTGTCAATTTTGCCCTACTAGCTTTAAAAAACAGAATTACTACAATACTGACTGTTTTCAAACAAGTTTTCCAAATTCTCTGTCTTGCCTTTGGTCATTCAGACTTACTTCTTCGGTTGTACTAGGCTGGTGGGAAAACTATAGCAAAAAGAACAATGTTTAAAAAGCAGCACAGAGCCACAGAGTTTACACTCTGGGCAATCACGGCAATAAACCTACAAAAACCTTAAATTCAACAATTTACATCAGCTTTTAATGAATCTATTTATGAAGACACCTTTAGAGAAGACTGATCTGATAAAACATCATCGTCACATGTCTAGAATAATTAATAAGTCTGAAGTGTTAAACGGTTAAATATATTTCTCTAGTGTAATTTAACTTCCCCTTACTGATATGAAAAACACTGAAAGCACTGATATAAATATAAATAATACACAATGATTTTGAGGTAACAAAAATAAACATCCTTTATATTTAACAGTGTTGACATGTATGAGGTGTCAACAAAAATATTAAGAAAACCGTGTTTGGAGGACAAACTATCCTGAATACATAAACTGCTGTTAACAAGGGCAATTATGGTAATTTAAGAATTCTGGAACACAATCAATATATGGTAACAATGTAAAATGACTTCCTCAAGGACATTAATTATGTCTGCATACACAGAACAGTGTGCCCTACATGTTGAGAAAAAGAGTCATCTTAGGGACAGGTATAATTTAAAGGTATAATTTGTAATTGTATCACCTGAATTCATGGTACAGTTTAGATTTGCAATCTTAGGGCTGCGCTCATCAATTGGCTAAATGTTAATTACTAAGAAAAGGCTTAGTCAAACAAATTTTAATAAGTCTATTAGTCGCAGAAAAATAAAAGACTGATAAGGTAATAGATCACCAAAAATTCAAAAACATGACATAAAAATTCTGCAGACAATAATTCGTTTGTTTGCCTATAATTCATCAACCTCAAACATCACTTATTATTTGAAATGTTAGTAGTCACCTAATGTTAGCCACTTTACCATGGTCGCATGTGCTAGATATATGTGTGCTATTATTAGTAGCATATCCAAGATCAGCTGTGGAAGTGTGGACATGGTGGCCAAAAAGGATGGTATGCTAAGCTTGCCAGATAAGTACCTGCACTCCATCCCTTTGGTGCTTTTTCTTGTATTTATTCATTTTTACATAATATGTAGGCAATTTATTTTGTTTGCATTTTCATATTCATTACTTTTCCAGTATCATGCAAATCACTTTGTGCGCACTTAAGCACTTAATTTATTAATCTTTATAATCAGAAACTCCGTCTTGCATTATTTAGCTGTAGTTTATTTGATAGCTTTGTGTCTTGGTTCTTGGTGTGAAAGATAGTGAGTAGCGCTTGCCTGTGCAAAACTCCAGATGAAAAATCCAAATTAGTTTTGTAATTTAGATGCAGCTTTAATACCACACTGGTTGTCTTGACGCAGATTTTCTGTTCAGTTTGATCAATCTACTATTACCAAAAGCAAAATTCACTTAAGTTAAATATTACTACTATACATTGGAAGCACATGCAATCTATATTTTTTTATCCAACTCAAGTTTTGTCATATTTCCTCACAACTAAACATGACTGATTGAAAGTATTTGCATAAATACATGTTATGTCTATAAAAATAAATCATATCTCATATAAAAATAATCTCTGTTTGAGAAATCAACATTGGGATTCTAGTCATATGGGAACTCAGAATTGATGTTTGTCTCTGCACTGTTGTTCACCAGCTTCTTGCTATGTTCCGGAGTTCAGGAGAACTTAAGCAGAGCTGAGTAATTTGGAGGAGTCAGTGGTGCTGACCTTCTGTATGTGCCCTGTCAGATGTAAAAATAATTTCTGTGGTTAATGAAGACAGGTGCACACAAACTGGGTCCATATGCGCTGATTGAACACGAAATCACCAAGCTTAAATATGTGAACAATCCAGTGACTGGTAGTGTTGCCAGAATTAAATATTATCTGAATTAAACCTGCCAGTCATACTTCCAAAAAAAACAGAACACATTATCTCTACAAAACCAAATTTTGTTTAAGAAACCTTGAGACTTTAACAATCTATTTTGTGAACATTTTACTAATAACTACGCAGTGAAACTGTTGAAAGTCCTTACACTTAATGATTTAATGAGAAACAGAATGAATAAGTCTTAAGCAATTGTCAGTCTTTGAAGAACTAGCCAGTTCCTTCGAAAATAAAGGGCTCTGCATATATAATTATTAATGAAAGAGTTTCCTGTGAACAGCAGGCATATGCTATAAACTTGTATTAAATCCATTTTAACCTGCTTTGCTGGGGAGATGAACAATGATGTGGAGTCACATAGCAGCTGTTTTGTACCTCTGGGCCAGGTTGACAGAGAAGAAGAACTTTTTGAAATGTTCCAGAAAAGTTCTCCATCCCAGTGCTATGTCTACACTGGTGGTGGGGGTGGGTGGGTGATGGGGGCCACTGCATACATATGAGAAAAACTGCAGCTATCGACACATTTATACGACACATTTCTGCTTCACTCTGAAGACATGCAACCAGTTTACTTTACAAACCAAAGAGGTCTATAATTCCCAGGGTGAGTTATCGGTTAGCATTCTCATTCATCTTACTGGCAGCTTAGCTGGTGTGGCACTTGCCCACCAGAGGTACACAACCTGCATGCTGCCATCTTGACTGGTGGGTACTCAGTTCTTGACACATTTTTTGTAGCTAATCATCTGATGGTAATAATGCACACCAAACACGCAATTAACTGTCTTCATCTGTGATGTCATAGAAAGTATACACGGGACATATTAATACTTATGAAACCTTCTAAAAACAGGCACTGATTAAACATGAATAGTTGAAGTATTTGTGATTTATATGTTCCTTGCAATAAACTTATTTAGTCAAAATACATGACTCATTTTGAATGGCTATTAATAAAGAGAGATAAGCCATTCACGAGCAGGGGTGAAGTGGGCTATCCTAACCAAGCCAAACTATGACCCTTTGGTTGCTAAACTTGAGACTGCAAATATTCCTGTGGTACGGTATACATTTTAGGACATCCTCAGACCTCAGTCATACAAGACCTGACACCTGACACATTGTACGAGACCTGACACCTGACGTTGTTTTTCCTGAGACCTAAAGCCTTTCAGTCCGAGGCACGATGCCATTTTGTGCAGTGACTGAAGCATTTTAGTCTGATATATGTATCCAATATATTCACTATCCCTTCTCTGTACATGTCCAAACCACCTTAATCCGGCTTCCCTGATGTTTTTCCTAAAACATCTAACATGAGCCGTCCCCCTGATGAACTTGTTCCTAATCTTGTCCAACCTCGTCACTCCCAAAGAAAACCTCAACATCTTCAGTTCTGCTACTTCCAGCTCTGCCACCTGTCTCTTCCTCAGCGCCACTGTCTCTAAATCATACATCATAGCTGGTCTCAACACTGTCTTGTACACCTTCCCCTTAATTCTAGCTGATATTCTCCTGTCACACAACACTCCTGACACATTTCTCCACCTATTCCAACCTGCCTGCACTCGCTTCTCTACCTCTTTTACACACTCTCCATTGCTCTGGACTGTCGACTCCAAGTACTTAAACTCCTGTACCTTCTTTACCTCTTCACCCTGTGATCTCACTGTTCCACTTCCCTCTCTTTCATTCAAACACATGTACTTGGTCTTGCTACGACTGACTTTCATTCCTCTTCTCTCGAGTGCAAACCTC
>JAZGTI010019100.1:0-11275 GCA_036877585.1 Botia kubotai | reverse complement strand
TATTATTATGATGGTGATGATTATAATTATTATTATCCGTGCTGTTTTTCAAGTATTTAGTTTTTTGATTACATTCATGATTTGACTCTCATTAAGATTCACTTACTATTACTGTAAAAGACTTCTGAACGTTTTTATCCTGTCTAAAACATCTTGTATTTCATCATAGGGCAAGCAAAGGACTCCGGCATCCAGGCTTCACCGGCACTGCGAGAGCTGCCACAGCCGACGCTGCAAGACCCCAGTGGAGATCTCTGTGTCGTGTGTGATCATCAGCTGCCGGTCACTGT
The DNA here is from genome assembly GCA_036877585.1 of Botia kubotai. NCBI lineage: Eukaryota > Metazoa > Chordata > Actinopteri > Cypriniformes > Botiidae > Botia > Botia kubotai. Next base: position 10,985 of record JAZGTI010019100.1, on the reverse strand, counting down.
GCGGTGCTGTGTTCCACCTGTGCAAAGAGGAAGAACACACGCTTCTTTGTCCTAACGAGCGAGTGCCCTGTCTCAATGCTGAATACGGCTGCCCGTTCACCATGTGCCGCTCCAATCTGGCTAAGCACTTGAAGGTGTGTCCCGCCAGCATCATCACCTGCTCCATGGAATGGAACCGCTGGCCCATCGAAGAATCTGAAACGCCCGAGTTCCATCAGAACATTTTAAAGGAGAACTACACTCACGAACCTCTCGATCTCTCAATGGCTCTGAGGGACCAGCAGCATCTGTTTCAATCTCTCAAAATGAAGGCGCTCTTCCCTGAACTGATTGAAAAGGTGGCTGAAGATCCATCGGTTCCGATGCTGGAGGGAGCCGTGGGAGGGGAACCTCTGTCTAATGGAGTCGAGGAAGCCATCGCGTGTGCTGACAGAACTTCAAACACAGCGGGTCGGGAGGAAGGTCTGACTCAAGAAGAAAGAGAAGCGTTAGCAAGGAATCCTGACGTGGTGGATCTGGACAGCTATAATATCTGGGAGAGAATGTTCAGTATGGAATTGAGTGGTTGCAAACACACTGTGAAAGCTTTGGGGCAAAATCCTACCTCCTCAGGTGGTAAAGGCCTCAGGCCACAAGCCAACCCCAGCAGGTTAGAAATCTTAAAAGAAGAGCCACAGGCAAAAAATGAGAGTCATGACTCTACTGCTGTGCCACAATACAACGCCTACGAAATGGATGAGGACAAATTTCTGATCGCCACATCGCTCTTCGCGTGCGACACCAGACCCAAGAAGAAATTCATATATCAACATTTGGAGCCCATGAAAATTAAAATCGTCCGCAGTTTCAAAGTCCCGACCAGCTTCAAAGCCAAACAAAGCCGCATTCGAAACCCGTCACATAACAAGAAGGTAAACATAAGCGTTGACACATCTGACTTGGGTGTCGAAATCGATGACATGCCGAAATGGGATGAGGTTCAAGCCACTTTGCTCTGCTCTTTGGAGAAGGAATTACGGGGACACCTCATCGCTGAATCCAACTCCACAGATGCTCTCCTCCTGGACGTCGGAACACAAACGTATGATTTTTACTCCGCCCCTTTCAAACCGGAGACCTCACTGGCAGACGTCATTGCTGAGCGCCCTTTAAAAATTCATGTCCACATTCAAACCGAAAGCGTCACAAGAAGACACAACAAAGCTAGCTCCGTGTTTACGTACCTGTGCAATCACACGTTCCGACGAGATGAATTTGCTTCACATTTCCGGAACGTTCACTCTGACATCCAGAGTTGCATCAGCGGCTGGTTCGAACAGAGATGCCCTCTCGCCTATCTCGGCTGCACTTTTATTCAAAGAAGGTTCCAGCCCAGCTCTCATAGAGCAACAGTCTTCTACAATAAAGACCTCAGCACATTCGGCCTCAGACCTGACGTTCCAGACAGTTTGTATGAAGGTTTGAAGACAGTGACTGTGGAAAGAAAGCGGGCCCGGAATACTGATGCTCTGAGCAGGCTGCCCTTTGAGGTTCTGGTCCACATCGCTGAATTTCTCGACAGCTTTACCCTGTCCCAGCTGGCTCTGGTCTCACAACTGATGAGAGAGGTGTGCAGAACCTTGCTTCATGAAAGAGGCATGGTTTCTCTAAAGTGGGAGAAGAAGGTCTACTCTCATGGTGGCTGGTGCTGGAGATCCAGGAAGAAGGTGAGTTTCTTCAGCAAATAAAATACATTCACAACCTGAGATTTGAATAGTGATGACTTAGTGATGACAACTAATGAAAGTGGAAAAGTTGTGTAGAGAATATAGTTTGTATGCACAATAATCCTGATGATCAAAACTTCATTAGGTTTGGCAGTTTAGCAACCTCTTCTCCACTGTGAATGACTGGTGCTTTGACAACTTGCCTCCAATCTCAGAACATCTAAAGGTTTGTCCATACTATCAGAACGAGAGAAAGACAGAACCTGTCCCTTTAACCGGCATTTATGAGTGCCAAGAGGAAAAAGAGAAGAAGAATCAGAGTCTTGTCTCCATGTTCATCAAAAACAAATAGCATTGTATTATCACAGACATTAATTGCATTTATTGTGTTACAATGTCTGTATGGATTGGCCTCATCCTTCTTGCAAAGTTTAATTGCATTTCTGTTTTATTATTTGTCCAGTGTTGGTTTTCATTCTAAAAATGTCCTCATGATGAGAAAGTTGTTTTCCCATGATGTTAAAATAAAACTAGTATGTTGTATTATAAATGTGTTTATATACTTGCACACATCAATACATGAACTTTCTTAAACTTCCTTAAACATAAAGCATTACTGTTGCTTTATTTAATATTTATTATTTAATTGGTTTAACTATTAACATTGTTTGCAAATAAGAAAGAAGCATATTTATTAAAATCTAAATTAACCTATTAATGTTCAACTATTTATGTTACAATTACTTTTCAAAATTGCACAGCTATGTATTGTAGATAACCCTAAGGTGACTTATATACAGATTTATACAAAAATACAGTTACAAGCAACAAATTGCCAAAAGTTCAATTACTGTGATACAGTTGTTGGAATGTTTTTGTACTAAAATGTGATTTGTGGGTATATATCCTGTTTCGAAATTATTATTTTTCTGCCGTACTGTATACTGTTACTCCTATATTGGCTTAATGGAGGCATTGGTTATTAGAGACACCTGTTCAGTACCAAGAATGATCTGATTAGACAGCTCTGAAAAGACAAATGTAATCAATTTTGTAAATCAAATGTAAATCCAATTTTTTTGTGTTTTGCATTACACTGAATGTATTAAGCAGTTGATTGAATTTGTAGAGAACATTTTGAGAAAAATATGTTGACATGAGGAAGAAAGAAAAATTGCATGTTTTGGTACTTTCAAGAGATGTTAACATTGGTTTGGAGAAATTAAAAACCTGCTTTTTTTCTCAACAGCAGCCTTTCTTTTTGTTTTTTTATATAGACATCAGTCAGAAAAAGAAGTGTAAAATGTACAGAGACCGGTAGGACAGAACTGTGTCCTTGTTAAGGGCTTCATGATTGAATGATAGTAAAAGGATTGAATAATCATAAATCGTAATAAAATTGTAATCGTTGTTTGCATTTTTGCGATTCTTGTTTGACTGTAGGATATGTTGACTAGGTTTGTTCTGGTTTGGGGGAGTGCTGCTTTCATTTGTTTTCTGTCAGGATTACTGTTGGGCACAAGCTGGAAAAATTCTGGGCAGAATTCCTGGAAGAGACACCATGCCAACCAGGTAGGAAAATAGCCTGTCAATGTGTGACATGCACTTTCTAAGTTATAGTTATGTATACTTTCTAAGATAGTTTCCTCCATGATCTATGAGTTTTCCATGTTTTTCCATGATTTTGTTTATGAATAAAAGTATGTTGTCTATGTTACATTATAGGTGAAGCTGAACAAGCTTGCTACGGATGAAATCAAAGGAGAAATGGACAGTATGGGCCCCCAGGACCCTAGAGGAGCTAGTGGAAGCGTTGACAAGCCCATCACCAGTCAGAGACCAGCCTTCTCTGTGCTACAACATGCAAAAGATTATCCTTTACTTAACCAACCTGTGACCTATGATGTTCAACTTAGCAACATCAATGAATATTTCAATCTTAAAAAATTTCACGCAAGGTTCCTGCGGTCTATTATTTTGTGTTCCACTCAGTATCTGAAAGACGTTTGTGTTATAGACTTAAAAGTGATAGTGAACTTCCTGTCAGCCTCAGTTTCTGTGATTTGAACCCAGGTTCTCTGTCTCATGTTATTTCAGATGGGGCAGTACTCACATCAGCTCAAAATAAAAATGCATGGATTGAACCTTTCAGAGCAAAATGTCCAGAAAACCTGAAGAGGTCTCTGCGGTGTCCAAAGGAACATACGCAACAATTTTCAGAACCTGCCAACAAACAAGAGTTGCAAGCATTACTGACAAAACTGTTGACAAAATGACAGTTTCTGTGTGTGTGAATTTATAAAAGACCAACAAAGACTAAACAACAAAACAAAAAAGGCCGTTACTGAGAAAAGGGATGTGAAACTCGCAAACACTAGCAAAATTGAATAAAAGAAAATCTAAGGTTCATCTAAATCTAGACAAGGAAATTATGATGACTAATCATTTTGTTGCTTCCCTTTATTTGGCAAGATTCTTCACTTCTGAATCTGAGAATTAACCCAGAGCTCTTCATACAGCCGAGATAAAAACACTCGGTTTAATACCTTTATCTGTTTTTCCAACGGCTTTAGAAGGATAAATGGTAAGACAAAACACTCATAAAACATAATGCGATAAAGCTGCTAACTATGTAATGGTTTAAACTTTTTTTCTTTAACTTGCTGGTTTTATTTCAGAATTCCTCTTCTGTTTTATTACAGGTTTTTATCATGTCTACACATGCTGTGTTGCGGTTGAGTGTTCTGTGGATGCTGGTGGCTCTCTGCGTGTCAGAAACATGTGATGGTGTGAGGGGTTTCCCTGGAAGACCAGGTATTCCAGGGGCACATGGTCCTGATGGGAAGGACGGTCCAAAAGGGGAAAAAGGAGACATAGGTAGTGATAATATTATTCAATATATTAAAGATTTTTCCATGTGGTCAAAAGCTGTTCCCCCAAGCATTGTAAAATGTGTGTATAAGAACTGAATATTGATTTTGATGACTGACTTTAGTAAAGTCAGAAAGTAAAAGAAAGTAAAATTACTTTTAATATTGATGTCAACTTGACACAGATGTAATAAAATAAAAAACAAAGAAAGTACAAAATTGCTGTTAGGGTTTGTTAGCACGGAACCAAAGCCGTAGCACAGTAAGTAGCACTTACAAGTTGCGGTGGAACACAAACCAAGAAAAAAAAGAGTTTTTCACATTCTCCAAAAAAACCTTTAAAAATGATGTGTGATTTGTTGAAATTGGACAAAAAAAATTAATGACACTTGTCAGAAGCAGCTGCAATTGTTTATGAATTATTAAAACAAAGGAAATGTTTAGGTAGGTACACCTCTCAGACAATGAACAAAAATGGTTAATTTTAGATGTTTAACTGGTATTTGGAGCTTTGGTATCACTAGACAAGGGCTTAATAAACTCAAATTAGGATATATAGGATTCAATTTTTTTACTTATTTTGCCTGTAGCTCATAAGTAGCACATGCCCATTCCGACTCATTTTTCCAGCATGGGTCACATTTGGAAAATATCAAAACATTTTTAAAACGTTTTTTTAAATAAAGCTTTTATAAGGCTACTGCCATACACAATTTTTTTCACACAGACTATTCTTTAGAGATAAAATTTAATAATATTATAAAATGAGCCTTCAAAGAAATACAAAGAAAAGAAACCGGCAAAGAACAAATAAATGAGTCTACATCAGCTGTGTGAATGTTTACAGGTAAAGCTGGAGTCCCTGTGATGGGACCAAAAGGAGAGCCTGGAATTGCTGGATTACCAGGCAGGCCCGGCCCGAATGGGGATGAGGGGATGCCAGGACCACCGGGACAGCGCGGTCCAAAGGGAGAGAGGGGGGCTTTTACAGGGGGAGACGGTCTATCCCAGCATTCCATTTTCTCTTACAAAAAACGTCCTGTATCAGTTTGGGTTCTGCCCAGTGTAACGGTCACCTTTGATACCCAGCTGATCTCTAACGATAAGGGTTCACATCTATCTAATGGCGTTTTCGATGTAACAATAGCTGGCATGTATTACATCAGCTACTCTGTGTCCTCCAAGGCGTCTACTTGTCTAAAAATCCAGGTGGGGGAGAAAGAGAAGGTCAGGTTCTGCGACGCACCTGATTCCATATCGGTGTCCGCAGGTTCTGTAGTGTTACCACTGAAGGTTGGGGACAAAGTGTCTGTACAGACAACAGATCACAGCCAAATCCTCAGCAGAGACACTGACTGCATCTTTACTGGTTTTTTGCTTTTCCCAATGAATGTGTAATACGCAACAGGCTGTGTGCTCAGAAAGAAAGTTCTTTATTAGCTTCATCTTTTATCTGCTCTTCTTTACAAAAAGTTTCCTTGAGGAATGAGCTAATTCTTTCCCCTTGCAAATAATACTGGAAATGTTCAATAATAATGTCCATTGCGCAATGCATTTGTCTATGTAGAAATTGACGTTCCAAAAATAAAACCTACCCTGATAAAATATTTATTGAAGTTCAAAGTGTGACTAAAACCTTGTCTGCCCTACTGTTTATATTCTTACAGTATATTCATATTATATATTTACTAGTTCACACAGTTTATTATGCTTTATGAAATGGAGAAACATGGAGCAGTTTTTCAAGCATTAGCTGGTTTTATTCAGCTTTGGTTATGCTAAACGTATCAGTTTCATGTTAAGCACAGTCACAAACAATCACACATCTTCAGTATTCATTACTGGGACTCATTGTTCTTGAACTGAGTCCATCACCCTCCCGACTTTCTATAAAGAATAGAGTTGCCATAGCAACAGCCACTAACTGAGTGTAACAGCAGTTCCCAAACAAGCCACCGTGCTGCAAGAATGAGACAAATGAGCAACTACTAACCTGCTCAAGAATTTAATTTAGGAGAAGAAAACGTGTCATGCATAAGGTGAGTTTCAAATGAATTATTTTGATTAAAAGTGAAATAATTTAAACTATATGAAATAAGAGCCAGTAATTACACTGAATATGTATATTTAAATTTCAACATACTGTTTAGAGTGCACTAGCATAGTTTTGAAAACTAGATGTATAGAGCCAATCGGATCTGTAGAATTGTCTCATTTGCGTATCTTTAAGTATTTAAATGTTGGCACATTCATGAAGTGTAACTTTAAAGGCAGAAGTAACTGTAGTGTAAAGCATCATTGTGCTTGTTGATTAAAATGAACAAACTGGCACTTTTTAAAATAACAGTATATAATAAAAAATAATTTATAATAATAACTCATTCCTTGGGTCTTATTAGGAAATCAAAGATGACTGCTCACGAAAACTCCAACAGTAAACAGCAGAGACCAGCTTTAAGATTTCCATTCGGTCGTCAGCGTCAAACAAACATACTGCTTCTCAAAAATGGTCAAAGAGACACAAAACACTCACAAGCCTTTCCAATGCAGGGAGAACTTCCTTCTTTGGCAGGTAACCAGTGGAACCAGAAGATTTAAATGATTCATTTATGTTTCATTTATGTGTTCCCACAGATATACTGTACGGTATGTTTTCCTCCCATACACAACATAGGACATTCTGTGTCGATCTAGATTTTTCAAGATGCTTATTTAAGATAAGCATGTCACTTTTTTCAATCCTCCAGAAAACGATCAATGACAAATGTTTCTTTAGGTTTACTGCTCTACCCAGGAAAGAGAGAAAAAATGGTAACTACAACAGAAACCGCATTTGGACCCAAAACTTGCCCACAGTCAGAGCCAAAGAAAATTCTACAGTGCAGTCTAACTCTAGACGGTATGGAAATCACTTCAATTCAAGAAAATCATGAAATTATAAACGGAAATATGTCTTAAGCACAAGTACTTAATTCCAGGGGACCAAACTTTCAATACAACGAATAGGGAGGATTACCCATCTTACACACTAGATGGCACTCCAATTGTGTGGCAAAGAAAAGCTCTTCTGAGAAAAGAGGGAACCGGGCAAGAACAAAGATCTTCTCTTTACCAGCGGGACTTTCCTGCCCCAAAGAGAATCTATGTCAGGAGAAATCAGGTCGTACCTCATCCTGACAACCTCGCCATCAACACCTCAATGAGGCAAGTGTACTGATCGCTCAGCTTGATGGGCTTATTTCTGTTTTACTGGAAACCAATAGCATTGTGTGCAAATAATGAATATAAATGTGTGTTCTACAGAGCAGAATACAGAACGGTGCAAAGAGAGGCCTTCCCAGGATGGGATGTCTCTGTGCATGCCCGTCCAGTTGCTGCCCAAGTGAAAAGAATAATTGTAACTGAAGCATAAAGTCCATTTCAAAAAAACAATCATTTTTCCAATGGTCCTGCTTTACATAAAGCTAAGAATTACTATAACACTTTCTTTGATTTGATCTCTTCTGTTCCAACTGTTATATATATATATAGGTAAGTTTTCTTATTTATAATTTTCTGCTGAAAATTTGAGCTCTTAAAACAGCTACCAAACAAACCAAGAACATATAATATTGTTGGAGGACAGAAGAGATTTTCTCAGCACGTGACAAATGTTTCTTAATGCGTTTTAATTCCAAAATTAAAATGTTTCGCATCAAATATATTGTGTCTATATATTTTTGTTCTGTTGATTCTATCTTAATTATCTATCTACATTGACTGTGTTTGCTTCTATACCTCTATCATCATAGTTAGTTCACTACTTTACTACAATTATTTGTACTAGACATAAACATTAATTTTTCTGAAAAAAAAAAAAATCAAAACAAAAAAGTTTTGTTATAAAAAGCAACATTTAATAAGTTGAATAAGAAAAACATGTTTCTTACAGACGACTGAACCGATTATTCTAAACAAAACATGTTTCTGTGATCAGACAGCCTCATACACAATGGCACACAAAAGCAGCTCCACTTCACATTGTGTTCAGCTGTAGTGGGGACAAACCTAATGCCAGACATGTCATCAGTGGGCAGTGTACACATTAAAGAATCTCTACGCAGTTCTGGATCTCCACGTACATCTACATGTCCTCCACGCTCCACTTGTATGCCATCTCCTGCACAGCTTTCTTATCGGCCATCCTTGAATAGCGCTTCTGCTCAAAACCGTTGGACCTAAAGGTTCAGAGAGGAAGGGCTTTAAAACTGCGCAACCAAAATGTGTTTTGACACGCAGACAACTGTTATGTTGCTGATGACACTTTAAACCGTTAGCTGTCATGAATCAATCCTAACCTCTTACCTATCCACTCCATCCCAGCGATACCCCGGCATAATGTTAAAGCGATTTGGAGGTGGGAGTGGACCCTTGTAAAGAGGTTTTTCTGGGGAACAAGAAACAAATTACTTCATCATCTCATGTGTTGTTTTGCATCAATCTAGCTGGAAACTAATGTTAATAAGGTATTGCATTTGCAAGTTTTGCAAGATTAGTGGCATTCATCTATTCTACTTTAGATAAACAACACACAATAAATAACTGTAATTGGTCACATTACATGCCAGTCAGATTTATTCTGTCTAAAAGTGGGCAGTTCTTAACTAGAATGATCTATAACGAGCTCCAAACCTTTTGCTGCAATTTAAAAATCTGGCTACGTTACACTCTTAGCCTTTAGTTTTCAGATCAAAACTCTCAAAATTAGATAAATAAAAACTAAATATATATAACAACAGCCAATATTAAGATGCCGAAGCAGAATGTCACCTTTTATTCCTTTTAATTTAGCAGTTTTCTCTTTCTTCCGGCGAAGCATGGCAGCCATAGGGTCTCCCTCCCTTTCCTGTTCCCTCAGCATGCGATCCAGGTCTTCATCATCAATGTGTCGCGCCAGCGGCTTCTGAGCCTCCCGTACGGCATCTTCCAAGTTCTGCTGTTGCATCTCACCCTGCGCAAGCCTGCAAGGACAGAGTGCAATGGAAGCCATTACAATGGGAAAACTAGTGACACTTCACAGATCACAACCTTATGTTATCTTACAAGTATTAAAAGTGATTAAGTGAATTTAAAGGGACAGTACACCCAAAACTGAAAACTCTGTCATTTGCCCAACATCATGTTCCACCCTACAAGATGTTCATTCTTCTGTAGAACACAAAAAAAATATTTTAAAGAACATCTTTATCCATACAATAGAAGCCAATGAGTAAAAATCTATTTTTGATCCCCATTCAGACTTCCACTGTATGGAAAAACACCCTAAAATATCTTATTATATCTTATCTTATCTTATCTTATTATTTCAATAGAAAAACACACACCAAGACAGTGAATAAATGATGATCAATTTTGGGTGAACTATCCCTTTAATTCCTTGTGTGTTAATATACTGGCGGTGTATTAACCTGAACACAAGTGTTTATTAAATGGCCCTCACCCTTTCCCCCACTGGGCATATTTCTCATCCTTCTCTGCCTTTTCTCCAGCTTTCCGGCTAAGCTCGGCTCGCTCCGTCTCCAGGTCACGTTTCCTTCCGGACTTATCTCGAAAAATCGTCTCTGCATTTCTGGATTGCTCTAAGAGAGGAAAATACATTGAATATGACGGTGATGTAAAACCACACGTTCTCATACACAAAATGATCAATGGCAGTTCATGAGACCTTCAAGAGGCTGGTTGCGCTTTTCCCTTTTGCGAATTTCCTCCTGCTCTTTCCTCAGGACCTCTACAGAGACCAGCCCAGCAGCTCCACCTGATAACATCTGAGGGCCCTGAATGAAAAGATCTACAATTATTTAAAGCATTTTTAACAAATAGGTTATAAAATGGGGTCTCAACTCTGAATAACCTCAAGTTCTTTCCACAAGTAATTTTTAAACAAATGGCCACTGAAAGGAGGTGCTTAAAATTCAAAATATGTTAAGTCAAATAGATTTGGAATGACATTGGGGGAGTTAATGATGAACAATTTTTATTTTTAGGTGAACTACCCTTTTAATACATTGCGCGCTGTATTTTCGGTACCATACGGAAGGAACATACTGTCTGTCTACCAGGTGAGCGTGTCCTTCGCGGTGGAGACAGGTCTGAGTCAGATCCACGGCCCCCCTGTGGCTTCTTCCTGGGAGGAGAGAGATCTGAATCAGAACCTCCACCCCTCTGGCCTCTTTTTCTGGGTGGAGACAGATCAGAGTCTGCGGCTCGTGGGTCATGTGGATGCCTGCGAGGAGGGGACTGGTCAGAGTCTGAGCCTTTGTCTGTCCGAGCTCGTCTCCTCGGGGGTGAAAGATCACCTGATGCAACAGCTTTAGTTTTATTTCTATGTGGGGACTCTAAAATAGAAAATAAAACAACTCTTAAGATGTTA
>JAZGTI010019099.1:0-11277 GCA_036877585.1 Botia kubotai | reverse complement strand
TGTCCTGTTTGGGTTTCATGGTGTTTTGGATTGCTTAACATTTGCGCCTCTTTTCCCAGGCCTTGAACTGTCTGTTGCAGTACACCGCAGAGTCTGAACTGTCGATCCAAATATAAAATGCACACTTAACCTTCACGATCCGCAGTGGAATAGTAAGCAGCTGTTGGCCTGATAAAAACATGAAGGCAGCTACTGGTGGGGTCGCAAGAAAAGCCTGCATCTGTTTAGCGATCTGGACATCTCACTCATTGTCCAGTCCAATCAGTGCAGTCAAGATGTGAGGTTGCAGAGCTGGCAGGGAATCTGCGCTGTGCTGTTTCTGACAAAGTCGACCTGATTGACTCTTATTCAGTCATACGCAGCGTTCCCGCCAAACTGCACGTGCGAGCGATCATCTGAACATTCCGTTCGGAAGGCAGACTTCACAGAATCTGGGAAAGGAGAGTTCTTGAATCCGAGCTAAATGAACAGGCAGTGTTTCAGCTGGACTCCGTCCACATGTTCATTGATTTGAGGATGGAACTGAAGCTGTGAGAAGGCTTGAGTGGAGACAGTCTGTGCCGATTTTAATTAGAGAGATGATTCATTTCACGAACAGTACGGAAGTTTTATAGTGGCATTTATGGATGCTTTTACAGAACACGTGCAACATGATTCCATGGGTTTCCCCATGGGAATTTACATGGGATTCATACGAAATTCGATTCATACGTATGAATTTCGATTCATACATACGAAATTGTTCCAAAACCACACATTTCACATCAAAACACAGCACATGTTTTTGCACATGTGAAAATCATGTCTTTCCTGTAATGGTTCGATCATGCCTTGTTATGTTGGTCTTGTTTTATCAGTAAAGCCTAATATAATGGACTCTCATAACAATATGTGGTATCACTTTATGATAAGGTTCCATACAGCATGTAAATGGTAAATTTTAACATTTACTAATACATTTTTAAAGTCCAGTGTTGAATCTGTTAAGGATGGTTAATGCACAGTGAACCAACATGAACAATAAACAGTTGCATTAACCAATGTTAACAAATGGAACCTTACTGTAAAGTAATACCATATAAGGCTATGAGAGGCCATTATATAAAGTCTTGTAATATAATGTATATTTATTTGTATATGTAATATTGGTATATTGTATATAAATGTACATTATATATACAATATATATATATATATATACATATATTTGTTTAACTGCCTACTTAGTAGATATGTTATAGATCTGAATGTAGTGCAGTTAACTTAATCTGAATCCACACGCTTTAAACCGAGTTCAGAACCAAGAAGTCTATTAAAACTGAGACAGCGAGTCTTTTACCCGAGTCATTGTGAGACAACAGCTTGGCTATCGATCAGCTCTTTATTAACCATCTCTCTGTTTCTAGTTGGACCACGGCAGGGTTTGTAGGAAAGATAATTAAGTTGCGCCGCATGTGTGGAGTGGTTTCAGATAACTTTGCCCTGAGTTCTGCCAAAGGAGAAACACATTGATCTCCCTGGGCCATGAAAGGCCTCTGCGCGTTTGCTTACCTTTGTGAGGAGCCTTAAAATGTGAGATGAGCATGATGAGATTTTCCCATCTCGCTGAGGAGATAAAATCTATGTGCGCTGTTGATTGAGCCTTTGTACTTTCTTACATTGAATGATTCATTAGTGCATGTTATTCTAAACTTAAAAGGAAGTCTTTGTACTCTTTGATCGAAATGTTCCAATCGAATCTTTCACCGAAATGTTTTTTTCCTTTCTGCTGATGTCACTTTGTCAGGTGACCAATAGCTTTTTAGTTTTTAGCAAAATAGTTTTTAGTTAGCAAAAGCACTTTTGTTTTGGGTTTGTAACGTTTTTTTCTCGATTCCTGATGAATAGAATCAATTCCTGCCATTCTGTTAATCGAATGGCTTGATGACAGGGAGTCGTGTTGACTTTAAGTACATTATAGGGATTTAATTTGGTGCGCAAAGTATAATTTTACCGAAGCATTAGAGGGTTTTGTGTAATTTGAGGGAGAGGGAAATGTGCCATATCTGTGGACCGCTGGAGGGTAGAAATGAACCGTTTGGCTTTTTCTTCCGTTTATAGGGAGATATGTGCTTTTAATTCCGTATTCAATCCGAGCTGCGTTAATTACGCTGAAATGATGGACGTGCTACTAGAGAGCTGTCAGGGAAATTAATGAAGTGGTAAACCAAAAAAAAAAACAGAGTCCCCACAGTGCAGCACACACACACACTAGCCTTCTTAAATGAAGTATGACTTACAAAAAGCGCAGAACACAGATTAAGTATGGATGCATTAACTCAAGGTCAAATCTGCAGTACATGTTCTTTTGCCTCGTTTTTCATCTCGTGTAGTGTCATGCCTAATTAACGCCAATTCACATAATTGCTCTTAAAATTAATTATAGGAGATATTAGGGGAATGGTGGGGATGCGCGCGTCGTGGAATGAGCATCTGTGGAGCGTTTATGTAATTGTGGATGCTGCGTGACACGGTTAGCTCATGATCATCAGTAAGGCTGTAATGAAATGACCATATCGAATGAATCTCTATTTAGATCCCAGATGTCTCTGCTAATGCTTTGATAAAGCAAGTTGTTCATCGCTAATTAAGATGTTCATTAGCATAAGTGGGAGGTCTCGTCCGCCATGCACTTTCCACAGCTGCGGTAATGACTGTGAAAAGTCGAACTAGTTTACATGTAAGTAAATAAACTAATAAAATAAATCTACCATCTACCTCCACCTGCTGGTGTGTGTGTGTACGATATGATCTATACGACGTGGAGCCAGCTACAGTATGAATTAGCATACTGAATTATGAATTGGCTGGCCATAATCTAACCTAATGAATGGCATTTTAAAGACCTTATCCACCTGCCTGAAATGGCCAGTGGTAAAACTGCTATAATAAAATGAAACATTATTATTTCCTGCATATTATTCCAGCAGAATACATGACTGTTTTAAAGGGATGGAGAATATGCTTTGCTGTCAGCTGATGTAGGAACAGTATTTACCAGCAGGATAACTGAGCCCAGACAAACCTTGACCTCTAGGGTCAGAGTAAGTCATGGTGAAGTGCTTGCTGGATGAGCCACCAGACATACTTATAAACACACACACACGTTTGCATATGTGGTTTATGAGGATTCTCCATAGACGTAAAGGATTTGATACTGTACAAACTGTATATTCTATTCCCCTACACTACCCCTAAACTTAACCATCACGGAAAACCTTTTTTAGATTTTCAGAAATTGTCTCAGCTTGTTTCCTCATTGGGACCTAAAAAAGTTACTGGCATTACTTGGGGGGGGGGGGACATATGGTCCCCATAATGTAGTGAGTAACAGGACCACACACACACGAATACATGCAAAGCCTTCTTTGCGTCCTAAGTTTGACTTGGATAGGTGTAGAAAGCTCCATAATTTCCTCACTATGTGGGCAGTATAAAATGTCAGAACATCCCTGACTCATTCCCTTTTGGTTAATTTCACAGTAAAACTAAAGAAATGTTTACTCATTCCGAACAGGATATAATAAAAATCTTATCCTCTGGTGTATTTTTATGCTCTCTGACTTGGTAAAGCCGAAAATGACATAACAATGATTTAAAACTCTGAATTACCGCTGTGTCTTGTGTGCTGTTGTGGTTATATATTTACTTGTATTGCGGTTCAATACAACGTCAAAATTACAAACGTTAAGTTGCACTTTAAAGAAATATAATTTCAGTGTGTAACTGTTGGAGCACCGCAAACATAAACAGCTGAAACTAAAGTTCAGAAATTAGTTTAATCATTTCAAGTTGTAACAAAAACTGTTTATTTTAAACTCAAAACATCTCTTTCTGAACTCAAAACATCATTATCTGTGTGTGTGTGTGTGTGTGTGTGTTTGCATGTTATTTAGCTTCCTCAGGTCACCAGGGGCTTAGAGATTAGCTATCCAGCTAACAATTTCAGCTTGAACATTTCCCTTTCCATTAGTAACGAAAACTTTAAAAATGTTATTTTCAAAGGAATGTTCAATCCATTTGTAGATGTTGTATTAACATTATTTCTTGGTTGTAAGAATGTGAAAAAATGTTCTGCTACTTTTACTGCACAAACTGTTTTTGATCATTTTGTGGGAACTTTGTGAGAACTTTTAGAGAACGTTAGCCAACATTCTGAGAGCGTTCCCTGTTAGCTGGGTATACTCTTAAAAGGCCACTAGCAGGATACAGAGTTCTCTCTTCATGGTGAATTCCATAGATGTGGAATAACATATATTTGCCATTTTATGCGCTAGGCTTTCATTGAAGGCCGCGTTGGTGATCTGTATGCCTATAAATGCTGTCATTGTCTATTCCTGGCCAAAGTTCCAGTTTTTGCTTTGTGCTTTTGGGCTAACTGTGAGCCAGCTGAGAAATCAGTTCAAGGTTATGCTAAAATAAGGACCTCATGGGTTGACACGGAGGCGATAGGGTTCATCTGATATCATCTCTGTCATCCAATGTTCCACAGGCAGTGGATAGCACTGTCTCTAAGACATCAGTCAGTTAAAGCTGAGAGATGACTTTATAATAACTTCCACATTGGGAGTGTAGAACGGCTTTTATTGAGTGCCCGTGAAGATATAACAAAGCACACAGGCAAGATGTGAATAATAAGACCCTGGCCACATTCGGCAGAGTTGAGCCAGAGGATTGTACATGTCATAGTTACTCAACAACCAGCAGTGTGAACGCACTAACTGCAACACACTGGGGAATTATGGGGGTGGACAGCCGTTCACTGTTGTGTGCTGTATTAATTAAATTCACAATTTTACGGTACTGTGCCAATTTTTAACGTGGGTGAAATTTGGAATTGTTGTCATCCATATTTTAGTTTGGATGTTTACGGTTTGAAAGACGTGCCTATTATATTAAACAACACCGAATGTTGTTCTTTACAAATGTACAACATGGACAGTTTTCATGATTTTTATTGATTTATTTGGATGGCTGTTTAGCCATTTGGAATGAGTGCGTCTTAGCGCTCGCCTACATTAACTGAATCTGACTTAAAAGCAATAATTACACAAAAATGAATGCCCAGATACATTCTTTGAAAACAAAAAAATCATATAATTTTATAACCACATGCTGGCTTTTGTTTTCGCTACAACACTTCAGTGGAAAACACTGGTGTGCGATCTACTGGAGTGTCTCTCGCGCAGAGCGCAGAGGATACGGTAGGCCCACAACTGATAACCACAGACATACCAGTGACCTCATGCGTCATGACTGTTTGATTGACACTTGACTCTGTTGTTGATTTCTCTGCCTTTGAATGAGCGTCATGAGGGTTTGGGGGCATTGGCGGTGAAGTCATATCATTATGATTCGTCTCTCGAACAGAAATATGACGACAGCTGTATGATTGCCTGCATCTGTAACTTGATTTTTAAATACCACACAGATGCATTTTTAGGTTCAGGTTAATGAATCTTAATTGGACCCAGCTTTCCGCTGGACATTAAAGCGACAACCGAACACGGTACCAAAAGTGTGTATTGCACAAAAGTAAACACAAACTGCTTAAAATCGAACCGTGAAATGTATTTATATTACCATGAAGCGCAAAGGCCCCCAAAATATGCAGAATTATTACGTTTTTGGTTTCAATTTCAATGTTCTTTTGACGCAGCCAATAATTGACCACACAAAACACATTGTGGTCGGCACAAACCATGTTTATTCTTGTTGCCAGTGAACCTGTGTTTAATGCAGTCTGGGCTGTATTTTCTTTCACCTTGCATGAATGTATTCGCGATGTTTGAGCTCATAGGCTCAGTCTCATGTTGGCATCTCTCTAGTTTGGCTTTAGTTTCCGCCATGTGACTTTGTAGAATTGAATTTGTGCCAAAATATCATATCAGTTTGATCACTTTTGACATCATCCAGCAAAGAAATTGGAATGATTTTGCCTTTTATTGTTTGTTTTTAAAATGGACAAGCCTATTTATCTTGTAATGTGAATGTAGTTAATTGCATTTTATTTAATTGTTCATTAAATTGTACCAAATGTGTTACAATGTTGCGGTATGTTTCTCACAAGAGACTGTATAAACGGATAGTTTTGAACCACATTAATTAATGACTCTCAATTCTTTGTAAAGACACAATGCTGCAGGAAAGCCACAGTGATATACAGCATCTCTCAGCCGCCTCTGATGCAGCCTTAATAATTTGTTTATAGAGTACATAATATATATATATATACATATATATATAACATCAAATACATATGCACATTCTTCATTCAATGTTTCTTTAGTCATATTTCAAACAGTAGTTTCATAACGTTGTTTTTGCATTTCATTTACTGTACATAAGCGTTTGCCCACCGGTTAGAGAAGCACTGCTGTAGGGCAATATCAGCTGCTGTATTGTTTTGCAGTGTACATTACTGAACAGAGAAACACGTTAGACAAAAATAACACCAGCCTCCTCTCACTGCGCCGTGTTCGATTTAAATGAGATTTATCTTGACAGCTCATTATTTTTTACCGTACTGTTTTGTCATGATTACAGTAAGTTTTCTAAAGTTTTTAAAACTTCCAGTTCACAATAATTGGGACCTGCAGAACATCGTCCATACAGTCAGAATTATAAGTGCATCTCATCTCCCCATTGTAGTGGTTCAGTGTAAACGGTTACCGTTCATATAGAGCTCACAAAAGCTGCAAACTAAACATAACAAATAAAGAGAAAGACACGCAAAAAACTGTGAAGACAGAAGACATGTGAATGAGAAGTATGTGTGCCATTTTTCCATTTTGGCCCTTAATTATTGAACCCTGTGATGGCCAAAGGAAAG
The DNA here is from genome assembly GCA_036877585.1 of Botia kubotai. Lineage (NCBI taxonomy): Eukaryota > Metazoa > Chordata > Actinopteri > Cypriniformes > Botiidae > Botia > Botia kubotai. The sequence goes on along the minus strand of JAZGTI010019099.1, from coordinate 4,406 downwards.
ACAAAAGTTTCAAAAGCAGGATTTTGACAAAGGCTTTACTATGTGCATACAGCGCCTTGAGTAATTGACATTAGTCATCCAACATGGATGTCATTAACAGCATTTAACTAATGTTTTTTTGTCTGGCTCAGGTCCACCGGGAAAGAGAGGAAGAAGAGGACGCAACGGAGACCCCGGTGAGTTTGTTTTCTGACCCTGTATGTGCCGTGTGACACTTGTAGTCTCACTCAGTGGCCAGCCAATTAAAAAACTGTTAACTCTTGAGAATGATTTGTGGGCCTCAGTCTGTGACATGGTTAATAAATGTTCCCCCAAACCACAATTTCCAAGTGCTTGGACGAGCTTTTCGGTACAAAAACATGCCAGCATTGGATTCTGTGTCCACTGACTGACATTCCAAAGCGTTTGGTTTATTACATTAGCGATTACCAGCAGTTCCGTTTTACTGGACCTCCAGTTAGAGGTGCCGACTCAGGCCAGCCATACAAATCCTGTTAGATTGGGTCCAACTGCTTTCTGGAACGCGTGTGGAAGTAGAGACCCAACACACGCAGTGTGAAATGGCTTCTGGATCACATTAAATGGATGAAAACCAAGAACATTTTTGTCCAAATTATGGATTTGAAGAATATCAAAGGTGTTCCTGAAATTAAACTGCGCTTTTTGCAGAAAGCTATAGTCACTCCATGCTAAGTGAATTTGAGTTATGTAGAAATATAAAAATGCATTGCCGGTCACAGCTAGCCTGAGCTGAAAGGTGGTCAGGAGAGGAAATACCAAGCTAACAATTTTAGGTTGTAAGAATGTTTCCCCAATGTTTCCATGAAGTAACAAAACTGTCCAGTTGTTTAAACGTTGTATTAAAATTATTGCTTGGTTATATGAACATGATTCAAACTATTTTAATTCTTTGTAACCTTAAGAGAACTTTGAGAAAACTGAGAGAATGTTAGCCAATGTTCTGTTAACGTTCCGTTAGCTGGGTATGGGTAGTCACTGGAAAGACTGGGCAGGGAACTGGAATCCTTTTGCTTTTCCCTTGTTAATTTTAGAGTATTTGTTTGGGCGTTTCCAAAGCGACCAGAGTTTGAAAACAGCAGTAACAGTGTCAATAAATAATTCATTTAATATTCTGCAATACAATGTTAAACGGCTTTTGGGGAAATTTATATTGGCACTTTTCATCATGTGAACGGGGGTTATTCAGCCTAAAAAATGTAAACAACAAAGTCTATAATGATTGCCAATGCCCAGCAGTCAAGCAGCACCATTATATTGACAGAAATGTAGCAATGCTGCCATTATGCAGAAATTAAAGCCTCATCTGGTGTTTGCAGAAACAGCATGGTGTAGCGCTGGGACGTGTCATTCCCACAGACGCCGATTGCTGGACTCACATAAGCCAGTACCTTGCTTAACCTTCTCTATGGCCACACACACACCTCCACGTAGGATGTGGTCCAGAGTCAAGCCAAAACAAATTAAACCCCAAAAAAAGACCCAAAGACGTCTGGACTTTTCCTTAATTATAAATCATTATTATGAATGTACTATTGGCAATCGGGTTTAGGTAAGGAGACTGTGTTGAACACTGATCCGTCATGTACTTGCTCAATAACTGATTTCTGCTCATTTAAAACCCAGAAAAGTTACAGCTTTTAACAAACCAAAGACAAGCCGATGATCCAAATAAACGGATCTATTATGAATGTTTTAAGACAACAACAACAACAGTTTTTTAAATCTTATATTTAGTTATTAATTGACGTATTTAAATGTGTGCACTCTCTATTTGCACCATTTTTCTCCATGTCTGGCGTCTTGGGTCGGGCATATGGCAGTCCCATCACAGAAAGAGTTCTGTGTCTGTGTTTCTCATCATTTAACCAGTTGTTTGAACAGGAGAAAAATCTTTGCTATTTTGGGGGGAGACCTTTAAATGCTGAAGCAGAGCAAATGGATGCCGAATGTCTCTGCCTCCACATTCATGTTTGTCTGGCCAGAGGGTTTCCAAGTTGAGAAGCTCAGACCTTTAGGTGAGGCTGATTACCTCATCAGGTCAAATGGAACATCCTTTCATCTGGTAACCTAGCGACCACATCAACCCACTAACTGAAAGAGTACACTTCAGGAGAAGCAGGAGTCAGGCACAGTAAATGGGAGTTTGACAAGGAAGAGACTGTTGTTCAGCCAGGATGCTGAGAGAAGTCTTTGGTGAGGCTAGTGGTTGAGGAAGGCAGTGGAAAGCTGCTAAGCAAGTCTACTGCGGTTATCTCTGCCCAAGCAGAACTGGTGGTCAGTGTTTGGATGTACAAGGCTTTTCCTCACCCATTTACAGGCAGTTACACACCTCGCCTGTGAGCATCCCTTTGGTTTCATGTTTGAATTTGAATCAAAGCTATTTAACAGCAACTTGAGCTATTAAAAATAAAGTTTGGTCAAAGAAAAGGAAGTTTCAGGATTCAGGATTAGAAGGTTTAACCCAACCGACAGGAAACATTCTCGGAATGCTGGCTAACGTTCTTTAAAAGTTCTCCCACAGTTATCAAAAACATTCCTAGAATGTTAGAGGAATGGATTTTTAAACACAATATATCATATGCCAATATATGTCACTATATATCAAGTTTTCAGTGAAATTACAGAATTTAAAAAGTTTGAAAGCGTGCTTATAACCAAGCAATAATGTTATACAATGTCTAAAAATAACATTTTCAATGTTTTTATTGCTTAATGGAAACGTTGGGGAAACGTTCTTACAACCTGAAATAGGATTTTGGAGCTTCGAAATATGCTCTTTGAAATATCAGCTGCAGGAGAGTTTTCACCTTCAACACACGGCGGTCTGGAAAATGCTAAGCTCATAAAAACTAAAAGTCTTACTATTTTTTCCATGCTTCTTTTCCAAAAAGGAGAAAGAGGCAGAAACATTATGACCTCTTTGATAAAAAAAGGCCCGGGACTGCGCTGCAGGTTGATTTGTGACCAAAGTAACTGAGAAAAAGGACATAAATATCACGTCACAAAAACTTAACGAGAACCCTTTCAAGCAGCGCACAGCCGCAGTGGCCCTGAAATTCTAGATGCTGGTCATGTGACTGCTCTCTTGGCATTGTTGGCCAACAGCTTGTAAAGAGATATTTTGTCAGCATGCCATTTTAAATGCCAAGCGTATAAATATAAGCTGTGATTGTGTGCGAATGATGTAATGTGATGCCAGGCATTTTTTGGTTGTAAGAATGTTTCCTCAACGTCTCTGCAACAAAAATGTTTAAACGTTCTAGGAACGTTCAGTAGTCCAGTTTTGTAATGTTAAAACATTCCACTTTAAGAATAACGTTTTTGATGTACATGATACATAACGTTAAAAAAGCATGCTACTAGCGTTGCTGCAAGAACGTTTTGGATCATTTCGAGAGAACTTTTACAGAATGTTTGCCAATGTTCTGAGAGCATTCAATGTTAGCTGGAATTTGCCCTGTATTAATCGCTCTGCAGGGGTCCTGTACATCAATGAGGGGCTATTTCAGTCTCTGAGGTGTAAGAAAATGGGCGGGAGAGCGTCATATTCCAGCTGCTGGGTGTTTAAGTCTCTCATGAATGTGCAAATGATCTCACCTGTAACAAATTGGAACACATTATGACTTGTTTTCTCTCCTTTCTGTTTTTGTCCCCAGGACCTCCTGTAAGTACCATGGCAACAAGCCCAATGCAGTTTGCATGACTAATTCAACATCACTTCAGGTAGAGTCTTGTTTGCGATCCACACCGACAATTTACCATCAGTTTGAAAGGAAGTGGCATCATGCAGGTTTTTCATCTCTTTTCCTTGAAATGTGTCTTTTTTAGCTACTGCTACAGTAGTGATATTTTTATCAGTGGTCGTTGGACCTGCTGTAGTACATTTACACATGGTACAAGGTTTAATCTGGTAGGTCCAGTGTAATGTCTTGGCTTTTGTGGTTGCCATAAAAAACTCTCAGATGCCCAGTGTAATCTTATAGTATGATTAAAATTATATTTTTACCCAGGGTGCTCAATAAAGGGGAACATTATTGCCATCTAAATAGGTCCATGAATGCCAATAACGTCCTGTGAAAGTTATAAGGCCCGTTGAAGTTCCCAGACATTACACAAAGAGAGTCTCACATCATTATGTGCCGAGCGATCACAGGAACTCTCTACCTCACAGGGATGGAAAATGTCTGCTGACCAAACCGATGAACTCTTGCCCATATTTAAATATTTAAAGACACGGTTCACCCCAAAATGAAAACTCTGTCCTCGTTTACTGTCATCATTTACTTTCATTTTGTTCCAAGCCCATATGACTTTCTGTCTTCTGTGAAACACACAAGTATATGTTAGACAGACAGTAGGGACTAACAGTCAACATTCACTTTTAT
>JAZGTI010019096.1:0-11279 GCA_036877585.1 Botia kubotai | reverse complement strand
GTACTAATACATACTGTACGTGTAATGTACTAATACATACTGTACGTGTAATGTACTAATACATACTGTACGTGTAACACACTGTGCAAGTGTTTGTTGCGCACTTTAGCCCCATTAATGCCAACAGGTTCGAAATGTATATAGTGTATAGTGTATATAGTGTATAGTTATAGTGTATAGACTATAGTGTATACTAGTTATATAGTGTAAATTAGATCAATTCTCATTTCACATGGAATGTAATACCCAAACTATGTGTGACATAGAAAAACACACTTCTCGAATGTGATTCCTGCCCATCTGCCCCTTACCCCCCCTCCTCACCTCTTTACCGCTCCGAGCCTATTCATTTTCAAATGTGCTATCACAGACACACGCACTCCACAATGGCAGTAAATTAACAAACCCCTGTTCTTCTACTGCCTGTTTAACACAATGGAGTGGCCAACCCAGTCATCGGCTGTACTCAATACAGCCCGACACAAGCAGCGGGAAACTAATCCAGACCTTCCATTACTCTCCACTCTCCAATAATGGAGACCAGTGTCCTGCAGAGGCAGTTTATAAAGGAAGTATCTGTGATATTCGATGCTGAGGCGGTAAAATAAAATAAGTTCCCCACCAGCTCTTGACTGCTGGGGGGTGAAACAGCTGAGCTCTCGCCATCCACGATGCTGTACCAGAGCAGCGCGCCATTACCAAAGCAAGGATTTAGGACAGAAGAATCAGGAGAGCATCAGGAGAGCATCAGGAGAGCATGTGACAAAACTCAAATGATTCATTAGTTGATCAGCTGTGATGGATCAAGCATTAGGAGGATTGCAAATAAAAGGCACCAAAAAAGCAAAGAGAGATTTTGCAGACATGTTTAACCATCGGATGCATTCATTATCATAAAAGGAAAAACGTTCGTTTTGGTCCACCGTGTTAATTTGCCCTGTTAAATTTAATTTGTCACACATGACCATGGAAAAAACTGGCCCCTCCAGAATAGCACTTAAGTGCAGAGATAAGCATGAATAATAAAAATGAGATTAAGAAGAGATAGACAAAGACATAAGAAAGAGAGAACAGGACTAGAAGAAGAGCTGAGGCAGAAACGATGAGACTCATTTACATTGCATTTACATTTATGCATTTGGCAGATGCTTTTATACAAAATGTCTTACAGTGCATTTAAGCTACACATTTTATCAGTATGTGAGTCGAACCCACAATGCAATGCTCCACCAGTTCAGGATCAGTACAGGAACACTGAAGAGTCCAGCATTCCCAATGTGATTTCACAGCAACTTCCCGGCAAAGTTGATGTGCCATTACCACAGCAGCTAAAGACAGCTCGCCTTTCCTACAGCAGTGTTGATGAGACCGTTTAGATTCAAGCCTCAGAACGCTAGTGGCATTAGCACAGCCAAATCGTGCTGAGTCGCGGAGAGGAAGATAGAGACTCGCTCTCCAGAAGGTCACTCACGGCGCTAACGGGCTCTGCCGCTGCTAGCTCGTTAAACCTGCCGGCAATCAAACGACGGAAAAAACAAGCGCAACCTTGATTTCAAAAGACAAAATATTTATCCAAATTTAAGCTAATGGATGCAGTTAAGATCAAACAGAAAAACCAATGAGTAAGAACGCGGTAGAGTGAGGAAAACTGTTGAACTATCTGAGATTATACACTAACTGTTTTACCATACAAAATCAGAGTTGTTGTAACGTACAAAATAACGTTTATATACAATTAAAGAACATTGTATGTTATATAATCAATATATATAGACAGAGAGCACAGACAGACAGACATACACCAGCACTGTAATACAGTACTAAAGGGCTGTACTCTGTACGGTGGGATGTGGTGACTCATAAGTCACGCAAGAGGTTTATAGAGTGGAATGGAAAAGAGAGAGAGGGAGGCACGAGAAGAGCGAGAGGAACCATCGTAGGATTTGAGGAGCGGCGGGCAGTCACAGGTCACCTCCTTCCCATTGCTGAGCGTTTCACATAATTAGGCTGATGTTTTAATAAAGTTAGTGAGTTATTATCTGTAATATCAAATCAACATCATTATGAGTGTCTGTATGATAAATGACTCGGGTGGCTGATACCATAAGTCTAGAACTAACGGATCCTCTCTCTAGATATTGCATTCAAGAAACGCACACACAGACATCATGTTCCTTATTACATGGCTCTCTGGAATGCTTGATTCTGATTGGTTAATCACAGCATTCTGCAGTCCACAGCATTCTGCAGTTCTTTTCAATTGATAAAAAAAAATTAAACTCAAATCAATATTTCAAATCAATATTTTCAGGGTACGTTGCTGTGCAATAAGCAGGATAATGTTCAGCAATTATCGGCATTACAAAAGACCGACAATTGCGATAATTATTTGCGATAATGACTTGCCGAACATCCGCCATTCCTTTAAGCTTTCACATTATTACTAAAAGCACAAAACACTGTAACACAAGTTTGTCTCTGCACAGGTAAAAACATTCTCACTCTCTCTATATCTTATTTAAAAACACCTTATTTCCCCAGACGAAACGCAATCAATAGGCTCTGCTGCACATCCAGCTGTTCATTTAGCGCACATTTTCATGCTGCTGTAGCCCCCATTCCACAGAACAACACAATACTTCAATAACAAATCACAAATCACTCCCATTCATATATTCATATTCATTGAAAGCTTCTACACATTGCCTCACTGTGCTATGCTGCGCTAAGTCAGTGTTCCTCAAATGACTTAAAAACATCACTTTTTTGAGAAGAAATCTCAAACGTTGCCTTCTATCCCTCTAGGTTCTCACTCACAGCCACTGACATCACTGTTCTGGCCCCTCCTACCTTCCGTTCCACTCCGTTGCTTTATTGCACCTCTCTGTTTTCTTTTAATCTCCACAGAAATAATTATTTTCATTATTCCGGCTCGTCAACACATTGTGCTTAATCATCAAATCTTTGTTAAGGGGCCTCCTTCCCTCAATCTCTAATCAAACCCATACTGAATTAATTACGTGTCACGTATGATGCATAATTAACGAGAAACAACCTTAATTCCCATTATACCCCCCCCACCAACCTGTCGGCGCTCTTAAATCTATCTGTTAAAACAGCCCGTCTTTGATTGAAACACGCGGCTATTTTCGTCCAGCAGAGATAATTCCTATTTTTCCCCCCCGTGTATCTTCCTCTTTCTCTCTCGTCAATTTTCCGTGGCCTAGAATTGGAGGATGAAGCGAGAACGAACTCGGCCACAGGTGTGAATGACGTCTAGACACCTCGTCTCTGTCTGTGGCGCCGAGAGCCCGCGGTGCATCAGCCGCCTGCGTTAATCAACATCATGGAGGTAAACAGTATTGTGAAAACATCTCTGAACTCCCCTCACATTTACTTCTATTACACTCGGAGCGAATGCTAATAATACGCTAATGTATGAGGCGCGTCGACGCCACTTCTCTCCCTGAGCCGCGCGCCACAGCTCACATACGAGGCGAATCATTGCTGTTGATCATAAAACCTTTTTGACAGCGCTGACGTTCAGTCAAAGCGCCGGTGTAAATAATGGTTTAAGAGACTGGCCGTGAACGGGCTGATGGGGGACATCGAATGCTTTTATTTGGTTTAGCGCAGGTCTGGGCATCAGAAAAATACACATGCAAAGTATGATCTGGTTAATAACTTAAGATAACGCACATGTATTAGCTAAAGGCAATGGCCTATGTTTCCATGTCAGAAACACAATGCCCTCATTTTATTCCCCTTTTTCCCTCTTTTTCATGTTTTTCTGCCTCTGGGCCCCTCCGAGGGGAAATGAGAGCAAAGACTCTCGCCCCCTCCTCGCCTCTCTGATTCCTCATTCTTGCTGTTTTGCTCCCAGAGAAAATGAGACTTGCTACTAGGTTCATTAATTGTTTAAACTTTCTCCACCATTATCAGTCTTGCCCGTATCATGTCTTATTCTTCTTGTCACCGGCACTGTCGCTCTGTCTCTCTGTTGTCTTTTAACTTGGACCTTATCTTCTCGTTTCTCTCCTTCTCTTTTGTCTCGTGGCAAAACCAGTAACACATTTTTTCCAAACCCCTCATCATTTCTCTTGCTCCTCTATAAAAAAGCAATTGTTCTGCAGAAACAACTAAACGATTTCTCACCTCTCTCTGAATCGCAGGGAAGAACATTTGAAATCAGTTCCATAAGAATGACGCACTTGTCATTTCCACAATCTCTGACGTTTGGTGTAGAGAGGAACATGAATTATTCTGCATCTGTGTAATTACATTAAAGTCAAAACTAAATCAAAATCAACCATATTTACTTTCTTAATGCATGTCCCCGGTCTCATCTGTGCTTGTTATTGAGAAACATTTGTTTTGCCTTCATTAACTTTAATCAAAATGTAATTATTGGATCTTCTAAAATGATTTTCCTTTTCTCCTGACGTCAGTCTGACTGCAATCAGCCACTTCCCTCTAACTACCTCTCTACTGCGGGTCTTGTGACAAACTACGATAAAAAATACAGTAGTACTGTAACAAACAGTGATGCTGAGAGAGTACAATTACGTCCCAATACTTGAGCATTATTATGATTATTATTATAATATGTTCTAGAATGTAGAACATGCCAATATTGCTAAATGTGTTTTGCATTTCATTAAATATCTTTGTGCACTTTTAACCCCATGTCTCAACTAGGGCTGGGCTAAAATAAAATTAAAAAAATATTAGTTGCTGTTCAATTTGTAATTTCTGTACTTCTATTTTGAAAGACGTTTCAGCTTCAGAAATAGTCACATTACATTTCCAACTTCTACTGAATTGACATTCATTGAAATGAAATCAGTCGAGAGAATCAAAATTCAGTCGAATCAGGGCATCCGTGCTGATATTCAGCCCTAGTCCTAATATAGCACTGTGACGTCTATTGTGACAGGTGATGATGTTTATAGTTTTGGAAGCCAGTTGCCCTCACTAAGTTAAGAAGTGAGGCCTCAGGCCTGTTAGCTCAGAGCATCTGCAGCGGACCAAGAGGAGTCACTCCTGCTGAATTTAATGAGACTTCCTGCATCTCATATAGAGACTGCGGATATGTTTCTCTTGGCTCACTGAGTGAGCTTGGCATGACGTGAAAAGAGAATCCATTGCCCTTCCTTCATTAAAAAAAGCATTCGTCTAATTCTCTTTTCCCGTGGACAAATTTAAGCTATTTAATCTTTTACTCTGAATGTGTAATGTTCCAAAATTACCACCCATTTATTTCCGTATTAAAACCCGAGACTTTGTTGTCCAATATAATTATCGGTCGCAATAATAACTCAAGCGCGATAATGAACTCTCAATATTTGCGCAACTAGCAATTCTAATATGAGAAAGGTCTTTTCTGGCCCAGAGATTCTCTGTTAATGTGAGTAGCAGGAAATGAGGTATGAATAATTGAACCCTAAATCTCTTCATTCATGTGGCTAACACTAATATATGGACAACCGCACTGCCCTGTTCAAACGAGACAAAAACACGGTAACTGACTTGTATCACATTTATTGTGACATCCAGTTTGAGGGCAACGGGTTGTGTACAAACCACAATAACGTGACAAGGAGCGCTAAAACTCCTCAATTCTCATTCCTATTTTCTCCTCAGGTGATGATGGACTTAAAAGCATTTTACTTCTTTGCTATGAGATTGATTCATCTATGAAAAAAACACAACTAAATATGCACAAGGGCCATGAGCGTCAATGATCTCGGGCTTACACAGTGTCTAAGCTTGTATTCCCAGCGGTACTGCTAGCCTCGCTAAAACAACCCTTAGGGCTAGTGTTCCTGACCTCTGTTGCAAGCGCATGCTAGTGCCATTATGCAAATCGGTTATTCCTGCTTCTCCACAAGTCAAGCGTGTCTCCACTCCGTTCTTTGCCACCACCTCACACAAGATGCTCGACACGTTTACATAAAGTAGCTAAAACATTCCACACTCTTTATAAACCCGTTTAAAAATGGGTTTGTTTTTTGATACCTCAATTTTCAAAACACACATGATAAAAATGATTTTCCAGACACAGAGATAACTGCAGAGCGTCACATGCTAACAGCATACAGCACACGCGCGATTGTACAGCTGCTCGCAGACGAGCTAGCGCAAAGACATTCATAACCGGAAGGAACAAAACTCACACACAATATAAACCAAAACAGACATGACTCACCTCATCAGAAAAACACTCGCCCCATACACATGCAAACACACATTCTCACACACACACACAGTTGTGCTCCCTCACTGTGACATAGATGTATGAGGCTCTGTCAGACTGAAACAGACTGTAATAATAGGGGAGACAGAAAACACTTCATCTTCTATAGACACACACAAACACACACTCCAGCTCTAAACACTTTATCATCCTAACACACACACACACACACACACACACACCCCACATGCACTAAACACTTCATATTAAAAAGACCCGCGGAACTCGCAGAACAGCGGCACAAAACTCTTTATCTTCCAAAGTAACAACCGAAACCACTTAAGATCCGACAGATAATGACTGTCACACGCGCGCGGCCTGAACTTAAAACATCATCACCGACTCGCGTGACGTCACCCGTGTTCATCAGCCGGAAAACACGGTTTACAGGAACGGAAGTAGCATCACATTCATGTTTTCATCACTTTTCTCATCCAAAATGAATTCAGAATCGAAATCTTGCTTCAGATCACACTTGCTAAAATCAGGTCTCGCGCGTATTCTAATCACAAAGCGCTCCGAACAAATGTTCTCGTTTCACTTTTCAAAACATAATACAGAGGGAGAAAGTTTCTGTCTCAGTGAAACGTACGCCGAGCATGTCAATCGCGCCACAGCATGGAAACGATGGACAGAATACGGAAGAATGAGAAAATCTGAAAAGGAGAGAGTGAACGTGGAGAGATAGAGGGACATTGCAAAGGCAGAGTTGATGTTTTTCATATCCTCCGACCCTGTATGGTAATTAAATTCTCAGCTCTTTCAGTTAATAGAACTCATTAGTAACACAGAGGATAAAGGCAATTAGTCACTTTTTGACACATGTAAGCCGTGTGGAGGAGCCAAAATACACACACACGATACACACACACGGGCGCCGTGAATTCTCCGCTGAAAGCGCCGCGCTTGATCTTTATCAGAGGCGCTGGGGTGCGTGCGTGCGTGCGTGCGAGTCGCATTAGTATGTACTGAGGGTCTTTAAACTGCCTAAATAATCTCAAGGTGGTGAGGGAAGAAACAGAGAGGAACGGTGAGAAATTTAAAAGAGTGTAAAAGGAAAGACTGAAGAGGAAATGAGTGCGAGAAAGCGGAATACATAGAGAGGTGCAAGTGTGCGTCATTAGTAGTAGAGTAGAGGTGTGTGTGCGTTGTGAGGTGTGTAAACTAAAGTCTACACACGCACACCTGCAATGTTGACTGTTTAGTTCTGCATAGCAAAAAAGGTGTTCACTTGTGGTCAACAATGTTTACAACAAACTAATTTTGTTTCACTTTTATTACGCTTTTATACGCTGTTCAGTATGAAGGTTCTTAAGAACTGGATTCAGCTCACACTTTAAGATACTGTACAAAACAGTTTATTCCGGTTTTACCAATATATAAACATTACCTATATGTTTATATAAATTAAAAACTTTAAACTTTAAAATCTTAAGGCTTAGATCAGATAGAAACAGCCCCTTACGGTAACAACTGGACGTTACCGTAGTTTATTCCATACAAATGCAGCTTTTTGGCAAAAGACACTGTGTTTAGTGAGGGGTGCAGGCGAGCGCATGTGCACGGATGGCAGCACTGGAGAACAGGTTGTTCTGTTGTGATCTTTGGTGTTTGTGACTGACGGGGACTTTTTCATTAGGCTTCATTAGAGTAATAAATACAGGCTTTCTAGAGCGCTGAGCTTGAATATGGAAAAATGCCTCCAATTTATGAGGAGAGTGTGAGTCAGAATGTTTCTTTCTGTTATTAGTGTGTTACATGAGGGAGTCTGTGTACCCGTGTGTGTGTGTGTCTGTGTGTGTTTAGTAAAAGTCAAGTACCGTACAAAACGAGCGCCATTCAGTTCATAACCCTGCCACTCTATCTGTGGACTGTTCTACTCTCTCCCTCTTTCCTTCATCTTAAGCATCTTCATCTTTTCTTCCTCTTCCCATTTAGTCATCAGTCAGCCCGTCCCTTCTCATCCATCTACAAGCGTTCCCTGTTTCATGACGACCTTCTTTCTCTGAATCCTCCATCTCTGGCAGCGCTCAGTTTTTCACACTGATCTTCCTCCACCTCCCAAGTTCTGCTCCTCGATTCATCTCGCACTCGTCATTCCTTTCCCTGTCACATGCTTGTTATTCCTCCCCCTCACTCTCCACCTTTTCGCTCCACCCTCATCCGCCCAAGTTTCCTCTCGAAACCTCTCTCGCTGCAGTACACATTAGCTAAAACATTACACCTGTTTAATTAGATTCGTCTGCACTGGCTGCCAATTAACTGCAGGATTGATTTGAAGGTTGTTCTGTTGGCTTTTAGGACTCAATTTCCAAACCCTAGTTCTGTGGTCTTCAAATGCAGATTTTGTTCTTTTTTAAATATGGTTATGTAAGCCATCAAAAAAGATCAAGAGACGCTGCTTTTAGCCATTACGCCCCAAAATATCAAAAAAGAAATATTTTAATATATTTTAAAAAAGAATATTCAAGGAATACCTTTTCTTATGTTTTTGAGAGCGCTTTGCCAAAAGATTCTGTATGTTAACACATGCAGTTACGGAATAAAACAACATAAAACAACAATGAACAATTACTTTAGCAAAAATGAGCCTATAAGAAATTGCTGTTCACTGTTAGTTCATAATAGACAACTGAACTGGATCCTATTGCATAGTGTTACCATTTATAATACTCACCAGATGTTATTCAATTTTATGCAATAATATCAATAATCAATAATGCAGCTCTACATGGTTTTATTCCCTGACATAAAATTAATTCACATTGGCAGCAATAGTGTTATGAGTGCAGTGTTAAAACCAGTGTTTAAGCGAAACTGGTTGAGCTATACGATGTTATTTAATGCCAGAAGCATTTTTTACCACAGCATAACCAGTCTCTCACTCTCTCTCCACTAACCCTCATCTTACAGCTGTTCTCCTCTGCTGTTCTCCTTATCTCTGCACTTCAGTTTCACTCTCTATTTTTTTTGAAAGAGGTAATTATTTCCTTAACTTTCCCTTCAAGGAAGTCCATCTCACTTCCTCTCTCTCCCTCTCTCTCTCTCTCTCCCTCTCTCTGTCTCTGCACTGTATTTTTTCTTGAATTTGAATATCTTTCTGCTCTGACACTTCCTGACTAGGGACAGCTGCACTGTCAGTAACAGTAACCGAAAAAGAGAGAGAGCGAGAGAGAGAGAGAGAGAGAGAGAGTGCATAAGAGAGAGAGAGAGAGACAAGGGTGTGTATATGGAGAGAGTTCTAATTCAAAGAGACATGCAGTGTTTCCGTGGCAACGTGGTTTCCATCGTTACGTTCCAGCTAAAGATGCCATTAGAGTGAAAAAATACTCCCCACACACTCACAGATACAAACACAATCTGAAACACATAAATGCACATGCAAACACTGACTGCGAGCAACACACACGCACAGACACGCAGAGAAAAACAATAAGATACCGTATCAAAGAAACCATCAAACGCTCGCATCGTTTGCGCCACCTGCGTAATTTTATCATTAGCATTTGGTTGAGTTGGTTTGGTTGAGTTGGTTAGAGTTCGTGTGTTCTTGCTAGGTGCACTCTCTTTGGGAACAACAGATTGCGGGTTATAATGCATTACTGTTGAGATTTGCATACATGCGTGTTGCTAAGTAGACAGCAGCATTAATATTACATATTAATGGACTGTGTGCTAGTGCTGCGCTGGCTGCATGTGTGGCCTAAACATTAAGATGACAAAAGTAATGCACCTGCACGCCTTCATTTCTGCATTCGCATGTAATGCGCCTGTCCTATACGCGTGTGCCCGTGCGATAATGATTCATAATGAACAGTGCTCCTATCAGAACAACAATCGAGACGCAGTTATGTCGTGTGTCACGCTGCTGTTTCACAGCCGACGGGATGCCCGGCTCCCACGCCGAGCGAGTGTGTGTGTGTGCGTGTGTGAGCAGTGGAACTCTGGGGAATAAGTCTTTACAACCTCACTGTCACTCATCCTTCCACACGCAGATTCATTCTCAGGGCAGGTGCTAGATTCATGAATTAAGCTGTGGTATATTAAGACAGATCATGGTTTGAGGTAGAGCCCTCTGAAAACATATTTCTAACTCTGATGTCTAACTAAACAAGTGGCTTCAATACGTTATCAAATAGCTGATGTACACTGTCATAGACTGTCAGTGGAATTTTATATGAATGCGCCGAGTCTACATACCTACAAAATCTCCCATTCAGACTAATATATAACGTAATGCATACTAATATATAAGCCTAGGTTTATTATATTATTATATACCAGCTATTTGTGTGTGTGGGGGGGTTAAATATGTGGTTTAAGGGGACACAAATGTGTAAAATGTCATGCAACGTGTATAACAATGTAAACATGGTTTATGGGAAGAGAGAGAGAGAGAGACAAAGGGGGAGTGTGTTTCCCTTGGGCTTATGTCTATTGCTATTAAGTGTGTTGTTTTGGCTTAACTAAATTGTATGTTCTAAACGCTGTGTGGTCAGAGTGTGTGTGAACGCTAGTCTCTGGTGGAGGAAGTGAAGTGTTATTCTGTCAGGGCCAGACGGCGTGAGTGTGTGTGTGTGTGTGTGTGTGTGTGTGTGTGGGAGTGCATGAGATGAGAGAACTGTCTGTCCAATTAAGCAGCTGCCTCTCTCACCCTGAACAAAAGAGCATGGAGCTAAACACTGACACCCACCCACACACACACACACACACACAGTGACAGAAGCTCTTTGATCTTACAGTGCCCTAACAAACACAAACAAACAGAGTCAGGAATGACAAGACCCTCTGAAACCCAAGTCACCCGAGCACATGCACACATCCTGGTTTCTCTTAGCTGATTGTCACTTTGACAATGTCACAATCACATCCTTGTGTGATCTACAGTATATACTGCTGAAAAGACACACGCGCGCACACACACACCTTGTGATCTTTGGCATGCCTGGTGTCTTCATATTTCTCCCCTTTGATCTCTCAGACTCTCACTCGTGGACTCCTGTGATCTCTAAGAACAGCCTCG
>JAZGTI010019095.1:0-11280 GCA_036877585.1 Botia kubotai | reverse complement strand
AACGTGTGTGTGGACTGCAGCGAGAACGTCCGGCTGATCGTTCAGAACCCAGTGGTCACTAAAAACATCGCCTTCAACTACATCCTGGCCGATCATGACGATCAGGAGGTGGTGCTGTTCAACCGCGGCATGCTGCCGGCGTATTACGCCATCCTGCGCATGTGCTGCGAGCAGTCGCCCGCCTTCACCCGCCAGCTGGCGTCTCACCAGAACATCCAGTGGGCCTTTAAAAACCTCACGCCCCACGCCAGCCAGTACCCGGGGGTGGGCACATGGTTTTGATTTTTATTTGTATAGAATTTCTAATGTAATGTTTTTATGTCTACGGTTCCTGTAGCTCAACTGGTAGAGCATTTGCATTTCCAGCTCAAAAGACATCAAGGGTTCAAATAGCAGGAAATGCACATCCTGACAAAATGTAGCTTGAATGCACTGTAATATAAATATATTATTATAATTATTCATTAAAAACAATGTAAGTAAATGTATAACCAATATAAAGTAATATTAAGCTATAAATGATAAGTAAACAATAATTATTATAATATAAATTACATACATTTTAATACATGCAGTTCTTGTAATGTTTAGTTAGACATGAGGTTGACAATCAGCGTTTCCTTTAAACGCTGGGAGTGACCTCTTGTTTCTGGCTGTGTTCATTGGCTGTTCTTGAGGTTGGTCTGGAGGAGTTCACCCTCTGTGTGTGTGTGTGTGCAGGCTGTGGAGGAGCTGTTTAACCTCATGCAGCTCTTTGTGGCTCAGAGGCCTGACATGAGAGAGGAGGAGCTGGAGGACATCAAGCAGTTCAAGAAGACCACCATCAGCTGCTACCTGCGCTGCCTGGACGGACGCTCCTGCTGGACCACGCTCATCAGGTACACACACACACCTCATTAGGTACACACACACACACACCTCGTCAGGTACACACACACACCTCATTAGGTACACACACACACACACACACCTCGTCAGGTACACACACACACCTCATTAGGTACACACACACACACACCTCGTCAGGTACACACACACACACACACCTCATCAGGTACACACCTCATCAGGTACACACACACACACACACACCTCATCAGGTACACACACACCTCATCAGGTACACACACACCTCGTCAGGTACACACACACCTCATCAGGTACACACACCTCATCAGGTACACACACACCTCGTCAGGTACACACCTCATCAGGTACACACACACACCTCGTCAGGTACACACACCTCGTCAGGTACACACACCTCGTCAGGTACACACACACACACCTCGTCAGGTACACACACACACACCTCGTCAGGTACACACACACCTCATCAGGTACACACACACACACACAATGTTTTTTTCCACCCTCACACGTTGCAGTTTATGGAGTGAACAGTTGTTGTTTATAGCAGGTGTTTCTAGCTGTCCCAGAGACCTTGACTAGCTGCTTCAGGTGTGCTTAAGGTCTGTGGACCTTGTTGGAGACCTCTGCTTTATAGCTTAGGTTGCAATTTCCTCTCATACTGAATCTCTCTTTATCAGTGTCTTCCGTATACTGCTGGAGAATGATGAGGACCGCTTACTGGTGGTTTTTAACAGAGGGCTAATTCTCATGACAGAGGTATTCATACTTACTATCTCTCTTTTCATTAAGCCTTGATGTCAGTTGACTTTATTAAATACTTGTGTGTCTGCAGTCGTTTAACACCCTGCACATGATGTATCATGAGGCTACAGCGTGTCATGTGACAGGTGACCTGGTGGAGCTGCTCTATATCTTCCTGTCTGTTTTAAAGGCAACACGACCCTACCTACAGCGCAAAGGTACATCCTATTACCCATAATGCACCACACACCCCAGACAGGCTTATTTAGTGTTCTGTTCCAAACAAGTTTGATTTTGACATTTTTATTTCTGTTTTTTGCACATCGTCAACCAAAGTGTAATTTTTGTCAATAAAAAAGACATATCAAATTAGTCAGATATAAACTAAAATGAATGAATGTGACGTCAAAATATTGACAAAATTTACCACAAAAAGACAAAAACAATTTTTTATAGAGTAATTACACAGATTATTTTCAACTAATTTGGCAACGTAAATTCCTGTAGCTCAATGGGAAGAGCATTGCGTTAGCAGTGCAAAGGTTGAGGGTTTGATTCTCAGGGAACACACATAGTGATTAAACGTGTAACTTGAATGCACTGTAAGTCGCTGTGGAGAAAAGCGTTCTGTTTAGTGTAAATGTGTTGTTTGTGTTTTTGTCATTGAGTGACACTGTCTCTCTGTAGATGTGAAGCAGGCTTTGATCCAGTGGCAGGAGAGAATAGATTTTGCTCATAAGCTGCTAACGCTGCTAAACTCCTACAGTCCTCCAGAACTGCGCAACGCCTGCTTGGGTGAGTCTTAGAAGTGCTTAGAGATACAAATACAAAACACAAAAAGTTCAGAAAACCTTTGCTTTAATTCTTTTTGTTGGTATAGTGTCAATAATCTTAGTGGCAGTAAGTGCACTAGTTAGGATGCAAACCTGTTTAAAAGAATTAAACAAACGACTTGCTGTCACTTTGCAGCAGACACAACAGAGATCACTAGTGATTCATTTATACTGCATGTTATGTGCTTCTCATATAAACACCTAGGTAAGATGGACGGTTTGTTGCAATGCTCTTAAAGAAATCCCTTCCCTATCTATAATTCCAGCATAAGACTGTCACTGACCCACATTCAGTGAACCATTTTGCAGTTGAGTTTGTTAATGTGACCAATGAGAGCACATCCTGTGTGTATCTGTGTTGCCTGTGTTTGGTGCGTTTGATACTTCGTTTAAATGACTCTGATTGTGCAAGAATTCCTCTAGGATTTCCCTTCGGGTGGGGCAAGTGATTGTTTTTAATACATATGACTTTATTCTTTTTAATTGACAAATTAAATGAACAGCGACAACCCTCCAAAAATGAATAGAAAGAAATGCGTCAGGCATATTTTGCAATATACTCTGACTCAGACTGCTTTTGTATGCAGCCTGTTATGTAGATATGAAGTACATGAATGGAGAGCACATAACCTCTTTGAAATGAGGTCTTTATGCAGCTTAATCAGCCGAAGTGCATGTAAACGAGGTCAGTGTTGTTTCAGAAACAGCACTTATTGTAATGCTACTGAATGCATTCCACATCTTAGTCACAGAGGGAGTTGTCTTCACTTCACAGGTGCGAAACTAACCTGCAGAAGAGTCAACAGAGCTCTTCAGACAGAGCTCTTCAGACAGAGCTCTTCAGACAGAGCTCTTCAGACAGAGCTCTTCAGACAGAGCTCTTCAGACAGAGCTCTTCAGACAGGACACAGGCTAAAGTTATTCGGATTAAAAGCGCCGGCGCGTGTAAACAGCAGATCATCTTAGATAACATCTCATGTAAACAGTCCACAGGAATCTTTAAATCTAAATGATTTCTGTCAGAATGACAAAGTGTGCATGTAGACATGGCGTTTGTGAAGAGTAAACTGTGTTTATGTGATACACTGTCTTGTTCTAAGAACAAGAACAGATCAAGTCATTTCATGTTCTGTGTTTTATCATAAATGCTTTCATGTATGCTGTTTGTAAGCGTACGTATGCTATTTCAGCTTCTAACACTAGATCACCAGTGTAAATACAGTCTAGAATGATTGTAAACAAATGGAACCCAAAATCAGATGTCAAATATCAGTGTCAAAAATCTGCTTTTAATTTGTCTGTGATAATTAACAACCGTTTTCATTTCAAAAATTGTCATTTACTTGTTGATTAATACTTAAAGGCTACATATCATAGTTTAAATTTAATTCAATTTATATTTAAAATTTAAATATGTTTTTAAATGTTTTTAAATTCTTCAGTAGCGTCGATGTAGAATCACAATTTTACTGATGTGGGATCCAGACATTTGATTGGGATTGTGGCAGCTCCAGTCTGTGAGATGTGGTTCACTGGAACTGGTCTCTATGTTTTGTAGTTGTTGTGTATGTCAGAATCATCACAGCTGTCTGATGAGTGTGATTGAGTTGTGATTGCTCTGGTCCTCAGATGTTCTGAAGGAGCTGGTGCTGCTGAGTCCTCATGACTTCCTGCACACGCTCGTACCCTTCCTGCAGCACAACCACTGCACCTACCACCACAGCAACATTCCCAGTGAGTCCCAGCACACACAGCACACCTTCATCACCATCACTATCATCCTCACAACAAGCTTAATGATCAGCTGACGGGGGAAGAACTTTATGTCCATCCAAGCAAGTTGAACTTGTATTGTATGACAGGGCCTCATCCCTGTCCAGATAGACAGAATGCTGATTGGCTGGATTCTAGAGTGGAGGGTGGAGGGTTAACCACTCAGAACACCATAGCAACTCACTGGCAACCACAACAGCCAAGCTCATCTATTTTGAATTTTATTTTTTTTGCTTTGTTTTTTTTTTTACTGTTGTGTTGTTTCTCTTGTATACACTGTGATATTACTGTACGATGTTCTTTTGCTTATAACACAATTTGTGTGTGTTTGTGTGTGTATAGTGTCTTTTGGGCCTTATCTGCCCTGTAGAGAAAACATCAAACTAATAGGAGGAAAGAACAACATTCGGCCCCCTCGACCGGAGCTCAACATGTGCCTGCTGCCCTCCATGGTGGAAACCAGCAAGGTGTGTAAGAGAGAGAAAGTGTGTGGGGGGGGGGGGGTCGGTTACATCAGATTTCACAGCAGGCTGTAGCGTCATGTCTGTGTGTCTCCTGCAGGGTAAAGATGAGGTGTATGACAGGATGTTGTTGGACTACTTCCTGTCGTATCATCAGTTCATTCACCTGCTCTGTAGAGTTGCCATCAACTGTGAGAAATTCACAGAGACGCTAATCAAACTCAGTAAGAATTGTGAACTCTCTCTACTTGCACTGGGTTCGTACACTAATGATTGTGTAATGGGTGTGTATGTGTACCCATTGTGTTTGAAAGGTTTATGTGTGTGTTGATGTTTCGTGTACAGGTGTATTGATAGCTTATGAAGGGCTTCCCCTGCACCTGGCTCTCTTCCCAAAACTGTGGACCGAACTTGCTCAATCTCAGGTAAATCTCTCACTTCAATCACTGCTATAACATCGGGCTAAATGACTTCAGTAGTGCTTGTTTGTACTTATGCATGTGTCTAAACACACATCACACACATGCATCATGCCTCCAGTAAACACAACAGATACTGTTTTTGTGACGCATTCGGACCGTTTGTGGGACAGGACATTCTGGGGAGTGATGGATATTGACAATAAGAAAGGGCAAAAATAGCTGACTCCCTGAGCAGCGCGTTTACTACTGAATTAGGGAGTGGAATCAGACACACCCAATCCAAAATTCAGTTTAGAACTTCTATTAAACCAGCTACTGTATGTTAGCCAGGGGGACAGCATTGCCATGGTAACATACTGACATCAGCAAAGTTATTATTTAAAACATCCAAGGCAACCATCATGTTTGCAAGGCATAAAAACACATAATCAATGAATATAAGATGAATTTGATCGATCTATGAAATGTAACACCACCACAGGCCCAGAGTGACCCAAAACTCTCACGGGCCCGGGGCCAGTCAGGTCATGCTTATTGCTGAGCCCTGCTCTCTTTTTCTTGTTAAGAGACTTGTTAAGTTTTCTTATCTGATTGTTGTCCGTCAGTGTGCGATGGCTCAGTCGTGTGTGAAACTGTTGGGTGAGGATCCTGCGTTTGGGGAGTACATGAAATGCATTCTAATGGACGAGAGATCTTTCCTCAATAACAACGTTGCATACTCCTTCCTCACCTGCTTCCTACACAAGGTAAACAAACAAACTCTCAGTACTGCTAAAAACTCATCTAAAAACTTATCTTTTTCATCTTTACTTCCTTGACTAATTTACTAACACACACCCCACTTCTACTTTAAAAAAAAAAAAAACTTTCTTATACTGTGTTGAAATATCTGAGAGCTGTCTATAGCACTTATTCACTGTTGCCTCTTATTGTATTTGAAGTTGCTTCCTTGTCCTCATTTGTAAGTCGCTTTGGATAAAAGCATCAGCTAAATGACTAAATGTAAATGTACTGCAGTTACTGCAGGTGCTCTGAAGCTGAACTCACTGTGTTTGTGTAGGTGCAGGTTCAAGTGTTATCAGGCCAGAGCTGTTCCAATCTCATCAATGTGTTAATCACTAACCTTCTGAACGAGTACCACAGTCTTCAGCCTGAACTGACCAATCAGAGAGCAGAGATCAGCAAGACCAGCAGCCTCCTCAATGCAGTCAGTACTGTAACCGCTTCAGTTCTCATCCCAGGCCTCGCGCTCTATCACTCTTAACTCATCTCTCTCTCTCTCTCTCTCTCTCTCTCTCTGTGTTGTGAAGGATCTGCGGGCACTGGTGCTGGTCTTGTCGGTTTACACCCCTCAGCAGTTAGACCCGGCTTTAGCGCCGGCTTTACAGGAGCTGCTGTCCAAATGCAAACTGTGTCTGCAGCACTACGTCACTTTAGAGATGGAGGTGAAGGAACACAAGGTCAAAGGTGAATTTCCCCTAATGTTGCTACAGCTGTGGCTGCTGCATTTTGTAACCTAGTAGAACCACTGTAACATGCAGCCAAAGATGACTGATTATGATTATAAGATGACTATTGCTGTTGGTTTTAAAGCACTGGTTGGACAGGCTGGATTCAAGGCTGTTGTAAAATAACTGATATAAACCCATTATTATGTAACATGGTAAAATCACGAATGCGTGTCCTCTCATGTCTGATTGGTCTGTTATGTTTTCTGTCCATCTCTTAGTGGAAGAGGAGGGGGTCACCCCCGTTAAACGCAGGAGGCTGAGCAGCAGTGCTGAAGATCGTCCAGCAGATGGGGCCACTTGCCCTCCCTCCACCTCCTCCTCATTGGCTCCCTGCTCTGAGCAGAAGGCGGAGCCAGGTGAGGCGTTAACCCCGACCAGCACTTCAGACACAGAGACCCGAGACTCCTCCCTCATCGACCCAGGAACCGAAAATGACCCGCCCTCTCCTGACAGCGCATCCCTGGAGGAGAAGAAAATGGATGCTTCGTCATCATCCTCATCTTCTTCGTCTTCATTATCCTCTCTTCCCGAAGCATTTAGTCGGACAGGTGAACCTCCACCACAGACAGCAGGAAGAGAGGAAGAGGAAGATAGAAGGAAGGAGCCACAAGAGCAAGAAGTAGAACCAGAAAGAGAGGAGGTCCCCTCCACTTCCGCTGAAACAGCCCTTCTACTTTCCAGCCTTCCAGAAACTGCGGAGGGGCGGAGCTGCTCGCTCCAGGAGGCGGAGTCAGGAGGATATGGACAGACCCTGTCGCAGGGAGTGTTAAATCCTTCAGTGCAACAGCAGGATACTTTGGAAATGCTTTGTCGCACAGTCGAGGCCACTATCGCTGTGGTTTCCAAACTGTCGAATGGCGGGAAAGGAGGGTCACGCCCTTCGGCTTTGTGATGTAATTTTTGTGTCCCTGTGTTTTCATTGGTTGTGTCTTTCTTTAGATTAATTTGAGTCAAATTTGTCTTCTGTCGTCCCTTTGCTCTGGCTCGTTAGTTTTTTTTTATTTTCATTACCATGGCGCTCTAAATGCTGGTTACCATAGTAACACAGTTACAGGTTCCAGCTTCAGGGAGCTCAGTTCTGCATTAGTTGAACAGAAAAGAAAATAGTAGTTTGAGCGCGTTTTTTTGTAAAGAGCAATTTTTTAAACAATTTTTTGGTTTATTCATTTTTGAAGTGGTTCGTTTTTGAGGCTGCAGTAAAACAGAAAAGGTTTACAACATTTTAGTCCCGTCTGTGCATAATTTAATTTGCGTTTTTATGTATTATTGATCGTTTTCTGTGCCAGTTTTGTACCTACAGACGTGAGGCTAAAATGGCCTTGCATTTTTTTCCTCTGTGGTGGATATCAAAAACTGTTTACTTGATGAAGCGAAGAAAGAACCACAATGTTGATTCTGGAAAGAATCTTCTAAATGTTGCCTGGCTTTGCAAACCAGATGAAATCTATATATTCTGTAAGATGTATGTGTACAGTATATATTCGTTCAAGCGCAGTATACTGTACATATAAATCTACTGTATATATACCTACATTGTGTATATAGAAACTTACGGTGCTGTTTTTCAGACAGAGAACATTTGTGATCTGAACGTTGCACATTTGCTGGAACAGTTGGAGCTCTATTTTATTTACCAAAATACATTCCATAATCTATTGGATGTCATTCTTATGTTCTCTGTATGTTTTTTTCTGTTTTGATTTATTTTAATATAGGATATAAATTAATAAAATTTTAATGACTTAATTATGAACTTTTGAGTTCAAATGCAGGCTGTGGGCTGTTTTCTTCAGTGGCTGTGTTACACAGCACTCAGCAATAAACAGTTTAGGTCAGTAGCACACTACATTGATGTCACATGACCTCACTGCGTGTTTGAGTATCATGCAGTTGTCGTACTGTTAATATTTGACAGTTTCATAAAATACCAGTCCAAAAGATATGAAATAACGCTGTGTTGTGGGATATAACTTGCAGGGGATTGAGGGGTGACCAGCAGAGGGCACTGTGCTGGCTAAAGGTCAGTTGTACCCCAGAGCATGAATATCATTGGTAACGCTTTTTACAATCCGTTGTTTTTTTTGCTGTAACCAATATCCCATTTATATGTACCAGCTTTAAATGACTGTATTGACTACTGTATCTTAGAAGGGCCGTTTGGATAGTTAATTTCTTTCTTTTGACCGGCGATGTAAAGGAACGTGTTCCTGTGGTCAGTTTTGACGTCGTTTTGACCCCAATGTGAGGATAAATTTAGTCATTTAAACATTTTTTGTTTGGTTTGAACATCTTGGTTTCCTGACAGTGAGGTTTTGAAGTGGTTAAAAGCTAAATCATTCTTAATAATCATTATTAACACTTTAAAATAGCTTATAAAGAACATTAACTAAGACTACTGTATTATCTACTTAAAAGGTCATTAGAAGGTTAAAAATAAAGTTGCTTTATTTGTTTCTGTGGACCACTGGTTATAAACTCTAATGTAAATCTGACTATATAAGATACAGTTCTGAGCATGCGTGTGGTTTTCAGTAGGTTAGGTTAGGTTAGGTTAGTTCGTGGTTTAGTACCGGTATCATAACTTAAACTAAAATCTCACCCTCAGATTTTTATAACATTCTGGGTCATATAGATTTGGATTGGCTCCGTTAATGTTGTAACTTTACTCTGTATACCTCTCAGGTTTATCATTATCATATTACTTTATCATTGCATCGTGTGAATGCTGTGTGGTTTGAATGGACAGGATGTAGATGTACCGGTCTGTGTGCGGTCTGTGGGAATAACATCATGATCTCTGCGGTGTTCAGTGGGAGTTCTGGAGTCTGTACATTCTACAGTGAGAATGGAGAATCTCTCTGTCCAATCTCCTGAGAGCTTTCATGGTTCCCCAGCATCTATAAAGATGTCCTCTCGTGACTTTAAGCTGTAGCTGACTGTAACCATGGAACTTCCATGATCAGTCGCTAGAGCAGTGTGTTCTCTGTGCGCTCACAAAGGTCAGAGGTCAAAGTGGCATCTCCAGTCTCTCCAGGATCCAGAGAAATGATGGAAGTCTTCAGAGAAACGTCCAGTGTATACAGTACTTACCCCACTCCTGTCACTAGCCCAACCCCACCTATATTTCCATTAATGAATATTACATCATAATGTTTGGAGCAACTTATTCATAAATTCACTTACAAAAATTAACCCTGGTTTTACTACAGCAATCATAGTTTAACAATGGTGTTTTAGTAAAAATGTGGTTATAGAAAAGGAAATCAATGCACCACAAGGCATGGTTACTACACTTTCAATAAAACCATTGGTCATTTTTGTAAGGGGCTGTCTGGCTGGTTTATTGAATTGTATTGCTGTTTAAATCGCATATATGTAGGACTGAAATGACAGACAGACAATTGAAATGACAGACACTGAATTAAATATCCTGCAAAAGTCAGATGCATCCAGTGGAAGTATTTTTCCAGACTGGATGTCCTGTAGTTCACAAATAAATGCTTTGGATTTGGAAATGTCACTCTGGATGCCTCATCTGAACGTCAGCGTACAAAAGCTAATGCAACAAAACCTGCCGGGGCTGTTTTTCCTTTCTTATCCAGGGCTGCACAGAAAGTAGTGCCTTACTCCCTAAGACGGTTAGGGAGGGTGATGAAGACACATTGGGAGGGACCAATTGAAACAGGGAGAGTCTTCATTTCTAGCACATGTTGACGAAATATCAATAATGGTGGGTTGTACCATTAGCACAGGTGCAGCTGCAGGTGAGGGGTGATTCAAACAGTTATAAGTCTGATGGGTCTCAGTGCGCAGTAAGGACGGTAAAGTCGCATCTTCAACAACAGCACGTCAGGTAAGACTCATTATAATACATCTGCCCTCTTGTTTGATTTTCTGGTTGTGTGCACACTGTGTGCGTTAGATTTGCTCGTTGTTATAAATGATGTACACCAGAGATTTATATGTATCCAAATATTATATTAAATAATTTTAAAAAGTCTATTTTTTGTTTAGTTGTGAAATGAATGTCATTGAAAATATATTTAATATTTAATCTTATTATTTAAAATGATACAAATATTTGTATTTTCTCTGAGAAAGGTTCTTAAAGGCTCGAAATAAAATTGAATTAGCTGCACAATATTACAGGTGCTTTATCAGTGAATATATCCACACTCCTAAGCAAAGGTTTAAGAGAGGCTGTGGTATAATGCAAATATACTGATGGGAGATTTCAATGAGAATGTATATATGTGAGTGTGTGTATACACAGATGATACTGTGCAAAAGTCTTGGGCACATTAGATGCTTCACCAATAAGAAAAACAATGTTGTTAAGATGTTATCTAATATCTTTTGCATTAGTGTGCCAGTGGTAAATATCAATAAACATTTAGTTTCCAGGTAGGTTGCTGCATTCCACTTCTTATTAAAAAAAACATTGTTTATAGCATCTGTGGTTTTTTATTTATTTATTGATTTGGTGGTTAAAACGGCAATTCGTAACTTTTTGGGTTAAAAATAAACAATCGATAATTAAGCAAGTACATAACAGGTCAGTGTTCAAAACTGTCTCCTTACCTTACCCCGATTCACAATGGTAAGTTTATAATAATGATTTACAATTTGAGCCGGGTCAAATTTTGTGGAAATGACAGTTTGTCTT
>JAZGTI010019094.1:0-11280 GCA_036877585.1 Botia kubotai | reverse complement strand
CCACAAAATTCTTTCATAGATCTAGTCACTTAATTTTTCTCTCAAAATGCCCCAGATTTATGAATTTAACTTTAAAATGTGCAAAATTTTCTTCCCCCATAGAGGTCCGGAGGTCCACCCACCACAGTCTCACAAAATCCTGTGGGAAACACTGCAAACCTCACGGGAAACTCGGGCAACGACACTAACTTCGACAAGGCAAGACGGAACAAAGACAGAACTTGACAAACAAGGACAATCCCCTATTGCTCTGTTTGCCGGTGTTAGACCCATTGCCAGTTTTGACCATTCTGTTATTAAAGTGCTGCAAATGGAGCCACAGACCCAGACTCGTTACAGTGAGCATGTGTCAAATTCCAAAAAATACAAAACCTTAAAAGTAGTCAATTCCTCTTGTACAGTATAATCCAAATCTTCTGAAACCACACAATTGCTTTATTTGAGGATCAGTCAAACATTTAGGTCATTATTCACTAACTATCCTCCCCTGCTGCAGCTTTTTCATTCCCCTTTAAAACACATGCAAGAACCTTTGACATTTGGCATAAATTAGAGGTCAGAATAGCCAGTAGGGCTATGATAAATTAAGAGCGCTAGAAATAATACTTTTTTATCATATTTTCTCAATCACTCATGCAGAATAAAATTTTTCTGATCCTCACATAAAGATGTAAGGTTTTAGATGTCTGGTAATATAACACAAGTCCGGTTTCAGCATTTTTGGAGCTTGATAGACGTGGTTGCTGTATATTCCTCCGAATGTGTGCCAAGGAAAAGAGTATAAATGTCTGGGATGACATGAGGGTGAGTAAATAATAAAATAAAACCATTTAGTTAAATGTGTAAAAGTTCTTAGGCCAAGATACTTGTTTAATGGATGCCTGTTTAATGGCTCTTACTTTCTTCTTTTTCTCCTCATCTTCTTCATTATGCTGAAAAACAATTGCTAACCACAGTGGACGTGATAGTTCATTTGCTAACGGATAAGACCTCTCCTCAGACCAAACATTTTGTCTGGTAATTAGATTTTGATGTTCTTTCCATCAATTATTTGCAGATTATAGAAGCTTGTTTTGGGATACTTTCAGATTTTTAAATCTTAGAAATGTTGGCCTCCTGCAATAAGTTAATTTGGACAACAATGCAACATGCTTTAAGGGGAGTATTTACTATTCTTAAAGAAATTACGCTTTTAAGGTTTGAAGATTGTAGGGTAAATATTAAATAACATTGCATAACAGTAGTTCTGATCCTAAACTAAAAAACTAAATTGGTGGATGGAAATCAAAAGAACTTTTCTCTAGCAGTCATCTTCATGTATCTAATACAAGGCTATAGTGGGTTCTATATACAAAGTTACAAATGTTTAGTGATTGTGCACCTTGACACTGAGTCGATTGTTCTTTGAATCACTTTCATTATTGCTCATAACCCTAAGTGTTTAATTTAATAGTTTGCGCTATTAACTTTTCTTTGAACATTTTTCCCCAAGGGCCTATATGGACAAGTCCAAGAGATTTGGGAATCTAGGTTAAATTGGGTTAAATATTCACAAGGTTAAATTGTAAACATTTTCAGTTATCAAAAACCAATTGTGGGTCACTTTGCAAAAAATGGTACTTAATTTCATTTAAAGAGGAACAAATAATGTTGATCAAGTTGATTAACTGGCATATTAACTTGCTCTTTGTAGTTTATTTAAAAAACTTGTATGGGTTTTATGGAAATGTGAATAATGGGATGTTGTTAATGCCTGAGCACCGATGCTGTGAGGACCCTATTAGAACTGTTTGTTTTAATCCCCAAAATGGATCACATTTTTGAGAGCCTAAACATGCTTAAAAGTTTGCAAATGCATCAGAAGTGGAGAAATATTACTTAATTATTTAAAATAGGTTTTAGCATAAAGTCTTAAAATGGTTCTATAGCACCGCCTACAAAATTTCAGTAAAGCAGCCCTTGCACTAAGTGTTATGTACATGTATTAAATTTGGTAGGATTATGTAACGTTCCAACTGCTACCTAAAAGGTCTTAAAACCTTGTTGTGGCTAGACAAGCAATATCTTAAACCCAACATGAATTATATCTGCAATTGTTTGCATTTTTGCCATACCCATGCATTTAACAATTCCTAACGATCAGTCTATTTGGTCAGTCTAATCTTTGCAACGTTAAATTGCAAAAGCTTTTGATTTTTTTGTTCAACGATACAAAAAAATATGATAATAAATATGAAATGATAATGATATTTTACCATGAAACAGGAAAAACTTGAGAAGTTAGGGATGCTCAAACCAGCATTCCCATCTTGCACCAAGAAGTAAGGGCCAATAAATGCGTCTGGCAACTTTATTTTGAATTACTTCTGGAGCTATCATGAGTCATGAGCAGTATCATAGCTAAGTTTCATGCCTCTTAGGGCAGGTCTCTGTACATGTGTATTTGATAAACTGATTTGGCTCACTTGGATTTTTCAATTTTTAATTACTTATATAGTGCTTTTTACAATGTTGCATTGTTGCAATGCTGTGTCAAAGCAGCTTTACATATATTAAATATATTAAACAGAAATACCTATAAAATGTACAAAACAGAATACATGGTATTATTGTACACTTTTTTTCTGTTCATTATGAGATGTGTAATCGATTTAAGAATAAAGAGTTGACTGAACTGATAAAAAAAATGCAACACCATAATAATAAATGGACGTGTATCAGAAATAATTATGTAATTGTGTGTGAAGGTTTATACCTCTCTCAGTGGTCTATGAGGTGGTAAAGTATTCAGACTGCCTACTAAAACTGTATGTACTAAGGAGACTATGTGACACTTAGTCAATTAACATAATAGGTATCATATTAAGGAAGATATGGAGATGGTGCATAGAAAGATAATATTTTATGGGGCAGGTATAAAGGTTTGCAGTAATACCATAAAATACATTACACAATGAAAGACAAAGAAACAATAAATATTGTTTACAAGCAATATTAGCAATTTACAAAAACCTAAGCCAAGTTAAATGTCAGCAAGTTTTTTAATAATTAGGATATACTGCTATTGATTAAATGCAACTATATCACCTTTTTTATTATTTTGTCTATGCCCAGGACATGCTAATTCGATATAGCAGTCTGCCACATTCTATGGTATGTTTGTGCCCTTTCAACCACCACTGGTAGACAGTATTACTTTGAAGACATTCAATAGATAACTCATGCCTTCCAGAGCTGTATAGATGTACATTTCTCAAATCCAAAATTGAAGATACTGCACCTGATAAATAGCTGTTTTCCTTATTATAGTATATTTTTGGACTTTGAGAAACCAAGTGTAGCGAAAAGTCTGGTTTGGATCCATCTGCAGCACAGTCTATTAGAGTGGTCGACAGGCAGAATCACTAACAGCAAGCATTCACAGCGGAGACAAAACAAGAGAATAAGCGTAATACAGGCGTGGGTCAGGGCAGGCAGCAAACAATCGGTAAACAATCCAGATCGTACACAGAAGGCAAATAAACAACAAACAGGGGAAACCCGCTCAGAAATGCCGCACTACGCAAATCAAGACTTGACGTTTATATAGAAAGCGTGGATTGACGAACTGGACTGGTGGCAACCAGGAAGTAATCAGCTCCAGACAAGTGCATGATGGGAGTTGTAGTTCGGCGGAATTCCGGTTAGTATTCCTGTGATGGTTCCCTCTGGTTGCGCGTTGGAGATATGGCTGGAACCTGCACTGTAACACCAAGATATTAAAAATATTGTTTTAATGGGAATAATTATTCAGACATTACTCTTTAAAAGAAATTAAGTACCAGATTTTTGCAAAAGTGACCAACATTTGTTTTTGATGACTAAATATGCACTGTGTAAAAATGTATTCATGGAGACACATTTAGATCCCCATATCTCTGGAACTGAACCATACAGGGTCTTAAAATTATTGCTCCCAAGGGAAAAGTTGCATAAGAATGGGAATCTAAAACGGCATCAAGATATCTATTTATATTGAATTACAAGCATGTAAGATTTGTAAAAAGAACACAAAAAGTGCTTTTTCCTCAGTAATTATTCATTAATGGCATTTCATGGCTATTTATGTTGGTCTTGCTTTTGTAAAAATAAGCTGATTTGGCGGAGGAGCAGCGGGAGATGAGCTCAGCCTTTTCTCAAGTATTGGGCCTAGGGATCTTTCTAGGGAGCTTTCTAGGGAAATAGGCGATTTGTCACTGTAAAATTTAAGCGAGTAAAAAACAGAGACCATCGGGCCTGAACAGGGATTTGAGTTGCTTAGCGGTATGGAGGTATTCTAAGTTTTTGTGATCTGTGATAACGGTGTAAAACAGCCCCCTCAAGCCAATGACACCATTCCTCTAACGCCAGCTTCATGGCTAGTAACTCACGGTTACCCACATCGTAATTGCGCTCTGCAGATGAGAGCTTACGAGAAATAAAGAGCATGGGTACATTTTGGATTACATTACACATGTCGTTGAGACAACACGGCACCACGCCATAATTGGAAGCATCTTATGTACCATTATGTACCATTCCATGGGCTGACATAGACTTTAAGAGCGGAAGAATAATAATAATACATATAGATGCAAGCAGGAATAACGGGATCAAGCCTATCAACAGCACCAAAGAAGATATTTGTGGACATGATTGATAATGTTTGGCAAATGGGTGACGCTGTGACCAAATTTTTATAAGGGGGTCAGGATGTTGACTATTCACAAAATACACAAAAGTCAATACACAAAAGTTTTGTGAAGATACAGCGTAATTTTCATTGTATATGCTTGCCGTCAAATTCGTTGACATGGTAAAAGAGAACAATTCGAAGAATCCACATAAATTCCATAACTTTTTGTCATTTTTGTGAAATGTAGGTTGTCAATATAATTCAGTGGCAGGCAGGAAGTAGCATTGTCTAGGACAAATTTAGACTCGGCATGACCCAAAGAATGTAAAGAAAGTAGTTGCATGACAGCATGTTATTTCAGTCATGCATTATAAGCATTTTTGGGTGCTTTCACACCTGCCTTATTTAGTTCGGTTGAATCGCACTAGAGTTCGTTTTCCCTCTTGATGCGGTTCGTTTGGGCAGGTGTGAATGTAGCAATCGCACTCGAGTGCGCACCAAAAGCGGACCAAAAAAGCGTACCGAGACCTCCTTGAAGAGGTGGTCTCGGTACGCTTTCAAACGAACACTGGAGCGGTTCGTTTGTGGTGAGAACATGAACCGAACTAGAACAGACCCAACCGCAAAAAGTACTGCGACTTTTTGGAGTAATCCAGCTGCTGTAGTCCGTTGCGCTGTGCATTGTGGGATGAGGAGGAAAAGTGTTTGTTTACAGTTAGCGCTTTAGCAACATTAATTAACAAAAATTAATTCACGCCTCCTCCTGAAGTGACTTGCTATGCGCCTTCGCCGATTGCAGTGCATTAAAACATTGTTTTCCAGCCGCGCTTCATTCTCGAAATGTATAGTTTGTCTAAAGTGATGTATACAAACTATATAGTATACTAATACCAGGGATACAATCAGCCAGTGCAGTCGTCCCTCCAAACTAAAAAGCGGCATGTTGTCTGCCGGCTTTTCTCCTCTCTTTTTATTTCCGGGAGTTTATTTTCCCGCACGTTAATTCTGACCAATTGAAAAGCAGTTTAGGAAATACGTTCAATAACATCTGGCCAACGAGTGATGGTCCACGAACTCCACAAGGAGGTTCCAAAGATCAGGGCGTGGGTGCCAGATAGTGCCCTGTCCCTGAGAAAGAAGGTCCTTCCAGAATCTTCCAGGGAAGGGTTGTCGCAAGGAGCGCTAGGTCCGTGAACCAGGTCCGGGTGGGCCAGAATGTCGCAACAAGCAAGAGCTGTTCCTTGTCCTCCCTGACCTTGCACAGGGTCTGTGCAAGGAGGCTCACTGGGGGAAACGCATATTTGCGTAGGCCCCGGGGCCAGCTGTGTGCCAACGCATCCGTCCCGAGGGGTGCATCGGACAGGGAATAAAACAGCGGGCAGTGGGAGGACTCGCAGGAAGCAAACAGGTCTACCTGTGCCTCCCCGAATCCGCCTGGGGATGGAGTCGCCACTCTCCTGTGTTCGACGGCTGCCGTGAGAGTGCATCAGCCACACGTTTGAGCTCACCCAGAATGTAGGTGGCACAAAGCGACTTGAGTCGCTGCTGACTCCAGAGGAGGAGGCGGCGGGCAAGTTGAGACATGCGACGTGAGCGTACCCCGCCTTGGCGGTTGATATACGCCAAAGTCGCTGTGTTGTCCGTATGAACTAACACATGCCTGCCCTGCAGCAACGGAAGAAACCAGTGCAAAGCCAAGAGCACTGCGATCAACTCCAGGCAATTGATGTGCCACAGGGGCTGAGATCCTGTTCAGGAGCCCGAAGCTGCCTGCCCGTGGCATACCGCGCCCCAGCCAGTTTCAGTGGGACCACCGTCTTGGTGCTGAACTTGTTTAGGCAATGCAGCAGTGACTGCGCACACCCGTTGGAGAAGCGCGCCACCATAGTGGCTGAGTCCAGCTCCATACCAAGAAAAGAGATGCTCTGTGTTGGGGAGAGCTTGCTCCTTTCCCAGTTGACCTGAAGCCCCAGGTGGCTAAGGTGCCGGAGCACCAGGTCCCTGTGTTCACACAACTGCTCTCGCGAGTGGGGCAGAACGAGCCAGTCATCGAGATAGTTGAGGATGCGAACGCCCACTTCCCGTAATGGGGCAAGGGCGGCCTCCGCGACTTTGGTAAAGACGCGGGGCGACAGGGAAAGCCCGAAGGGGAGGACCTTGTACTGGTACGCCTGACCCCCGACCGCGAACCGAAGGAACGGCCTGTGTCGGGGCAGAATCGAGATGTGGAAGTACGCGTCCTTCAGGTCGATCGCTGCGAACCAATCATTGGCATGAACACTCACAAGGAGCATTTTCCTCTAAAGAGCTGTAAAGAGCAAACAGCATGCTGAGGCAGCGTTCACGGTGGGGTCATGCCCTCGTTGCATGAGCATGCAAGGAGGTGGGCTGCGGCCAATCTTGGATCTGCGTGTCTTAAATTGGTCCCTGCACAAGCTACCCTTCAAGATGCTCACGCAACGAGGGCATGACCCCACCGTGAACGCTGCCTTAGCATGCTATTTGCCCAGGCATACGACGCAACACTCATGGCCATCGAACGAGGTCAGGAAACGACCGCACCCAGAAATACAGCTCTTTAGAGGAAAATGCTCCTTGTGAGGAAATCGCTCTCTAGCACGCCGGTCTGCCGAGGCCCACAGGGAAACCACCAAACCCGGAACGAAAACTGCTAGAAATTGCCGTCCAACACAGCAGAACGCTGGCGAAATGCTGGCAAATTCCGCAAAGATGTGGAGCAAATGCGATTACACACACTCGGCTCCGAAGCAAGAATCTGAATGAAAGCGAGCGGCGGCCAGCTTTTATACCCCGCTTCCGGGTGGGCGTGACCCAGCATGCAGCTCTCTTGCCCAATGCTCGTTGGCCCTTTTTCCTTTCGGGCCAATGCTCATTGGCGCGTTTTTTCTACGCGAAGGTGATAGGGCTCTCAAGCAAGACCCCATACGTCAGTCCGTTGACGTAACGTCGAACGTGACTGACTGAAAGGGAACATTTTTTATGTCTGTGGACAAGTAGATGCACCCTCAGGACATGCCTGTGATTACACATGCCAAACTTCGTGTCAACACACCAAAGCATGACAAAGAAACAGCCTCATTTTTATTTTTACGTGCTCGCCAAAAAATCTGTAGACACTGTGTACGGGGTATATCAGGGGTGTCTGTAAATGCTACATACCAAGTGTCATGCAGATCAGACAACCGTCATAAGAGGAGGTTAGGTAGGTTTTCAATATAATTCAAAATGTTGTACAGGAAGTAGCACTGAGTATGACACATTTGTTACTGTGAGACTCTGCATGATAAAGAAATCTAAAGAAAAAAAATTGCACGCCGATTTGTCATTTTTTGCAGGTTACCTCAAGACTATGGTGGTACCATAACAAGTTTTGATACACAAATTTTGTTTCTTGAAAGCTGCATTTTATGACAAAATTCCAAATGGCCGACGCCCAAAAAGACCAACCATGGAACATTAGATATCATTTAGGGAATCTAAGGAGACCATCCTCATGTAAAAGTTCTAAAAGTTATAATCAAAAATAGCCATTTTCATATGTCTATACCAGTAGGTGGCGCTGTGACAAAACTGCATGCACCCTTAGGTCATGTCTGTGATGACACATACAAAGGTTTGTGTCACAAATGCAGTGACAAGATATTTTTGTTTTCTTGGATTATGGGTCAAAAGTTATGAGCATAAAATTTTGAACTGTTGGTGGTGCTACAGGGTTTGAGGTAGAGACTTTGATTTGCTATGGTAACATTTCATGCTGTCCTCTATTGCTTTGCCAAATTTCATACATTTTCTATGTATGGGTCTTTGGGCTACCATAGACTTAAAAGTGAAACAAGAACACTAAAGGATACAATAGGGGTCTTTGCCTCCTAATCACTAATGGTCACTGTTCTCCTCTGTTGAGTCTGCTGTAAAGCGAAACTGTGTCTTTTCTATTTTTTTTAAACAAAGGTTTGCACCGTAAATAGTGCACTTACTGCCACCTGCTAAAACTATTGACACTATACCAATGAAAAAGAAATAAACTAAGGGTTTTCTTAAGGATTTTCATAATTAAGAGCAACACTTTACATAAAACGAGCGCACATAAAAATAATCTCCATTCTGACAGTATTTAAAATGCACCAAACAGGACATAGGCTAATGTGCGCTTGTCACAAATATTCAGATTGAAAGTGCCAGCACCTGTAAATAGTATTAGACAACATCTCATGTTAATCAGTAACAGTATGTGTTTCAATCGGAATGTGTGCAAATGTGTGCATGTAAACATGGCTACTACAACTTTATGAGTGGATTTTAATTAGCAAAGGTTTTTAGAGTGCATTCGCAGTCTAAATAAATGTCTTAATAAAGATTTTATCATAAGTGGGCTTCAGGGACAGTTTTAGATATGTATTTAATGAGAAAGCAATTATTTAAACCTCCACTGAAAGACGTATTTCACAGGACAGCTAAAATATTAATCCAAATGTTCCCCAGCATTGTATTTGCATAATTTTGTGGTTGCATTACATGGTGTCGCGGACCGCTACAATATGCCCATTTTACCAACATAAAACAACTCTGAATGCACAGCTTGTGCGAAAGGGGCGGGAGGCGCGTGTTGTTAAGTCGAGGAGAAACGCAGAGGGCCGTTAGCCAATCAAATCCCTCGCGCTTTCTCAGTGTTTCACGCTTTTCTGTGATAACTGCCTCTTTCTGTCTGCTACTTCAATATGTATGCTTTACTCTGAGGTGCTGTGAGGCTTACGGACGTCTGCTACATCTGGAGTCATCTGGCGCTCTCCAAACTTGAAAAGCGACCCCGACTTTTATTTTTTAACGGCGACTGCTTGACGTTAAATGTTAAGTAAAAGTAGGACTCTTAAACGTTACATTTTGCTCTTCACATTTATTGCTACTGGCGTTTGTATCGCAGTCTCTATGCGGCTGTCAGTTCCACGTCTGCCCCAAATCTCAAGCAGGCTGTTAAACAAGTATCAGATGTGAAACCTGTAGTTTAATCCGAAATTTCCCAGCGAAACATAATGTATGTTTTAATTAATAGTTTATTTGAAACCGGTTGCAGTTGAGACAGGGAATCTTTCAACTAACGTTTTACTAAAGACGTTTCTCTGCGTTTGAATGTACGGACAGTTTAAGATACTGCAGATTGAGTTTTAGGCTTTGACTAAACTGTTTATTTCTTGTGGTATTTTTGTAGTGTGTATTTCATACATATTCGCTGTATCGCTTCATCAGTCAACTTCAAAATCGAGACTAAAGGGAAATTTAAAAATTACAAATAAAATTATCGGTTTCTACTCCGCAAAACATCATTTGAACTTCCGCAAAAAAGGACATACATAGTTATGACATGTGAATATAATTTCAGAAACAAGGCAGACAGATGCACAGAAATAAAACTCGGGCAAGAAAGAGAGCGAAATCAGTTTGAATCGAGCGTGCAGATCTGACATCGAAAAACGTGAGAACATATTTAAAATATTACAATCAGCTGCAAACGATGTTATGGAAAGATAGGAGAAATGACTGGCTGTTTAACGGCTCTTAAGTAGACGTAAGCTTTAGAGAAATCCAGTTGAAGCTGCAATTAAATTTGCGTGAACTTTTCTCTACGTGAGGATGGGAGCCACGCTGATCATACACACTTTGGGCTTTCTCTTTTGCAGTACCTTGCTGAGTTTCGTCTATGGTCTGGTAAGTTGTACACTGCTATTTACTTTATTTTATATTCAAACATAAGTAAACATTTCCCTATTTCACAGCGCTATCTGGATGTGATAAACGCTTACTAATATGACTAATTTAGCTGAACGTCTTATCCAAAATGACTTACAGTGCACTTACATGTCAAGGATCTAAGACACATTGGTATTTTTTTACAGATAAACTATAATGGGTTGAACCTACAACCTTTTGAGTTCCACCAGCCCACCACTAGGCTGCGCCAGGCTCGCATTTTAAGGTCTTAATTAGAATTGTGTTAGAATACCTGTTTTGATGTTTTCAGCGCT
Organism: Botia kubotai; assembly: GCA_036877585.1. Classification (NCBI taxonomy): domain Eukaryota; kingdom Metazoa; phylum Chordata; class Actinopteri; order Cypriniformes; family Botiidae; genus Botia; species Botia kubotai. Next base: position 585 of record JAZGTI010019094.1, on the reverse strand, counting down.
CAGCTTGTTTTTATTTTTCCTGTGGCACGTGGACTGAAGATGTTGCAGTAACTAATTTGTTGTGCTTCATGGTCCACCCTAGCTACCCAAAACCAAAGACAGACTCAACACAATTTAAACATGAATTGCTGTTTTAAACTATCCAGATGCCTTTCCATTGGCAAAATCTTATGACGCTTATCCTAGTGTTTTTGGTGCTCTGTAGTTAAAACAAAGGATGCTGGGATGCTACTTTAGTAATAAGGTATTGTATATGCACATAATTGACTATTTATTTTTAATTAACAGCAATGATTTTATGCATTAGTAGAGTGCCTTTATTAAAAGCTGGAACTCCTTTTGCCATGGTGATCGATGATCAGTGATGTGCCAGGTAAAAGACTCTGCTTTTCATGAACTTCACAGTCAGGTGTGTACTGTGTAATTAATGTCACTTCATGGTGAATGCTGCAATTTGTCACAGCATGGACAGAAAGCTGTGCTTTGTTTCTCACTACAAGCAAGATCAACTGTGTGTCACCACTGTATAGGCTTTGCATTCAATTGAAATGTGCTTATGATTCTTTTGAACACATTTCCGAAATT
>JAZGTI010019093.1:0-11280 GCA_036877585.1 Botia kubotai | reverse complement strand
ATAAAGCTATATATAGCGGCCAATAGGAAGAAACAATTCTCAACAATACCTGTCAACAAGCTCCTTCATGCTTTCTTTATCCCGGTCGAGAGGCTGATCCTGATCGTCAGCCAGCGGAGTTCCAGTCTGACGGTAAATGCACCTGACCAGGTATCTGACCTCAGACCAGTGATTCTGCAGCTGCTGTGACTCCCGCTCAGACTCAGCCGTGATCTCCCTGTCCAATGAAACCACAATCACAACAGCGCAGACCAGGAAAGTCTCAATATTGGGACAGGGTGCTTAATGGTTGTCTGAGATGAAAACACTGGGGTTAATGGAGGACTCACCTCCGCTCATAACACGCCTCGCAGCTACACACAGTGTCTGCAGTGAGTGGAGAGCTGAGATCTGGTGCAGGTAGTGTGGGAGCTCTCACAGCAAGTCTCCCTCCCGTCCCCATTGACTCCTGGGACAAACCGCCATTAGCCACCGGCATGTGCAATAAGAAGTCCTGATTCTGAAGAACAGTGAATAGAATGATAATGTGGTAAAACAAATCTCTTAGTATTGCAAAAACTACTTCTACTTCCTTCAAAACGTCTTTAACTCCTTTACTTAAATAGATGGAAAAAATGCCCACAAAACCATAACACACCTCATTAAACAGATATTTTTGACCACATGCACCTCGAAGCAGCCATTCTGAATACACAATGTGTGAATGTTTTATACATTTGCCTGTTTTATAGAGAAGCACTATCAAGAAAGAGGGATAGCAGTCCATGTTATTCAGAGTCAGGGGAACCCCTCAGGCGAAATTAAAATAGCTTCACCGATTTAAGGAAATATCTTTTCCACCTTCACCTTCAATACCTGCTGTATTTCCCAGCTACACCCTACAGGCAACATCCTGTTTGGAGAAAGAGCCCATAGGCAACAAAAACCTTATTAAATTATAAACTGGTTAGATTTACAATGAGGGTCGGACACAAAAATGCAGCAACTCGAGGGGGAACGTAATAGGGTTAATCTAATAAAGAGGTTTTGTTTTTATATTTATGAATGTTATATTCACTTTGTGAATAAGTTGATCATTTTCATTAGATGGCATAATAGCGATTTCCATTTTGTTTGGACAACTGGTTTAGACAAAATCTTTTAACAAAATATTATTATTATATATTTGCACAAAGACTTTTGTCAACATGAAATACTTGTTTAAAAATAGTCACAGAAAAGTGTTTTGTCACATTTTAGAATAGTACACTCGTCAAAATTACAGAATATGACAAATGGAACCTTAAGAATTATGTTGTGACAAAAAAATCCAAAAATCAAAACTGTAACACTTTAGCATCTTCAATGTAGTCAACCTTGGTGTAGAATTGACAAAATTGTGCTCCTGGCATTTTATCAAACAGCTTCTTGAGGCGTCACCCTGAAATGCTTTTAAAGTTTCCAGAATAAAGAATAAGCCCTAATATCACGTGTTTCATGCACTGGTGATTGAAGTTCAAAACATCAGCGAACAGAACTTTCAACAAAAGCAAAGATCTGTTTAATAAATGTCTGAACATGAAATCCGCATGTAGCGAAAATGAAACCATTTCTAAATCAATATAACACCAGCTGCCAGAGGTATCACAGCTGTCTTCAGCACAGGTGCAAAGCAAACACAAAATCTAACTTCTACAATTGGAAGAAAAAACATAACCCAGGGACATCTCACCTTATGTTTAAGTAAGAGAAATGCATGACAATCATGCTTAACACCTTTATAAAATAACACTTATGTGACTCAGCCAATAACTAACACCACACTGTGACAATCCAGCCTCCAGTTATATTTTTAATAACGAGAGGCAAAGTAGAAACATGCAAGACAAAAGGGCCGTACCAACAGAGACTGGTCGAGGGGGGGCTGGCGGTTGTCCTTCTCCACGGTTCGTTTGCAGTCGGAGCAGACGTACAGAGGCAGCTGAAGGGCGCTGGAAGATATAGGCGACTGGGTCGTTCCATTCTGTGATCCTGTGTCCTGGGAGACGATGTCCTTACGCTCGCTTCGACATAGCAGGCAACGGTCACCTGTGGTGTAGGGGGCCCTCTGGTTCACCCCAAAAGTGAACGGGGTCTAAATACGTGACAGAGACAGAAAGAAACAGGTCAACCTTTAGAAAATAAAATACCCGTGGAGAGAATATTCTCAAATTGCACTAATGTCCGTCCGCAACAGGAGATCAATGGAGCACTTTTAACACTAAAGTGTTAGTCTAACACTTTAGAAAACACAGAGTGGAACATTAATGCTTCACAACAGACTCGGCTTACAGTGGAGAAGTTTTTCAGGAAATCACAGCTGTGCTGCCTTACAGAGGAGATGCAAATGTGTCAGAGCACTGTACACAGAGCACTGTATTTACCTGAAGGACTCCTGAGAAATCGGCGTTCACTGGCCCTTCTGAAAACTGTGGTGCGCCATTCAATGGAACCTAAAGGTGAAAAGGGCCATAAATTAACACCCTGATCTTGAGGGGTGTTGTTCAGTTTAAAGCTAAAAGAATACAACCTTAATTCAGAGCTGTCAAATTGCAAGAAAAGGCACCCTGCAATATTAACACAGAGTTCACTGGGTAGGGGCTGACCTACAATGAACCCTTGACAGTAGCACAGTCCCCATTTAATATTTCTGTTGAGATGAAATATGCAGAAAATTGTGTGACCTTTCAGATAAAACAATTATTTGTAAGTTTATATTGTAAGTTCTCAGTCCCGATGCAATGGTAGAAATGCGCTACACAAAGTCAGTCATATATTCAGTGAGAGAAATGGGAGTGTACTGAAATAACACAGGGGATAGAAGTCATTAGCATTCTGCTGGTCATGTGATCTCAATATGGCAGCCCCCATGAGGCTCCATGTAAGGTAAACAGCTTTTATCATCCTACTAATACAACTGGATTTATCATGTAAATGTCACTTTTTTAAAGTACTAGTCATTTCTTATACATTAAAACGTAATTGATAATAAATTACTAAGTGTGTCCTTAAACTCAAAGAGTTTAAAGACATCAACTGTGGCCACTACATTAAATTTGCTAGCCTATTTAAGAATTTCCCTAAAGCTTGTAGATCTACTTTAAACCTGAAGTATGCAAGGACAACCATTTAAAAAAGCTCCCAAAGGTGTAGCCAATCAAAACTATCAAAACAATACTGACTAGCCCATCAGTCACAGCCACCAATGGGGTGAGTCAGGGGTCAACCTATCTGTTATCTGGACCAATGGTAAACGAGGGGAGTGTTCAGGGAGCCTGTTTGAAAACAAAGATCTTTTGGGAAATTTGTCTGGTGACACAGAAATTGCACGCTTTTATAGTTTTCTTGGGAATGTGATGTCTAAAGCGCCTGCCTGGTTAAACCCACAAAATGTAATAGAGAACATAATATACTGACTATATCTTGGCAACAACCTCTGAATAGTAGATTAGGAGCAGCTTCACCTGAGTGTACCTTCAACCTAACTGTTAATTCACATCTACTACTGAGCTAAGTGTTTCTGTATTCAGTGTTGTGTATCGCATACACAAAAATATTTATATAATAGATAAATATAATATATATATAAACTTTTGAAAAAACAAAGAAAGTGACCTATTTGTCAGATATGGTAACCCGTACCCGAAATGTGACCTCTGCATTTAACCCATCACTGGTGAGGAGTGAACACACACACACCCGGAGCAGTGGGCAGCACATTACTGCGCCCGGGGAGCAATTGGGGGTTAGGTGCCTTGCTCAAGGGCACTTGAGCATCCCCCAGTGCTGGAATCAAACCAGCAACCTTCTGATTACAAGCCCAACTCACTAACCAGTAGGCCACAACTGCGCCAGGGATGTTTTTCTCTGTTGTTCTCTGGATGCTGGACCTGTACTGACCAGAGTCTGTGCAATTCACTACAAGTGCACGAGCCATGATTCAGTCCAGCTATGAAACAGTCCCCATTGCTTGTCAACACAGACTAATACTTCTGTTAAGCTACAGATGTGATCTCCTTGAAAACAGAGGCGTACTACCAGAAATAATACGTCTCTGATAAAACTCTGAACGCTGGACCCTGTGCTGTGAGTGGCCTATTCATTCCCTGACACTTCTCTGGGCTTAAACACACCAACGGCTGGACAGCATGAATAGACAACTGTTACAACTAAAAGCAGCTAATAAAATGAGGTAAGCATGCGTATATGTCTGTGAATGCATATGAAGATGCAGCTGTGGTTTCAAGTAGCCTGTAAACTGGCAGACAACTAAGCCATGTCACATTACATTTCTGTCCAAAGCACACATTTTGCACAAGCCCCATTTCAAAACCACTGACAGATCTATTAAAAGGGTTTGTTGACATTTACAGCTACTTCCTGTTTCTTCATACCTACAGTTCAGAAGGGCAATTATTACACCTAATTTCAGATAATAGGGCAATTAAATCATTTTAAACATGATGTAGTTGCTAGTAAGTCTAATTGTTTATTTACCCGCTCAGCAAAGGTGCAACGTGACTGATATTAGAAACCAAAACACAACGCGGATATTTCGCTTTGGGACAGTCCATCAACATTACTGTGAACTGTGGATGATGAGGACCAATATATTCTTCCTGACACTCAAATTACTCCGTTTTGTGTAGGAATATTTACTTTAATGTATCTGTAAAGACATCAGCTAACACTGGACATCAGAAACCACACAAACTTCTGAAACTACGAGTGTTATGATCCATCAAATCACTCTACATGAGCTTTCCACGTTTCTTTACAGTTCCTCTCCTGCGTTTATGTAATCATATGAGGAATTATTTATAATTCAAGCTCTAGATCTGCAATGCTAAGCTCTGCTCTGCTTTGCTCAGCTCAGCCTAGGTGTAAACGTGAGATCAACTCAATACACTCCAGGCCTCAAATATCATGAGATCTGTACTAAACTGCACAATGTTTGAGCTCGGATGCACCACCGACCGCTCCACATGCCCCAGCCGGTGCTCACCTCTCCGTTGAGGCTTGGGATGATGTTGGGGTCTCCGTGAGAGGCGCTGCTGGAGGGTGTTGGCGGAGCTCCGGCCTTCCCTGCGCCGCCGCCCCGCTTATTCTTCCTGCGCTTCGCTCCGCGTTTTGCGTCTGTAGGACTCATTTTTACCCAACGAGAAAAACAGACAGCGATCCGTCCTCAAACAGCAGAGTCTCGGGTGCAATGCCAGGCTCTGGAGCTGCGGACACGAGTGAAATTTCGCTGTGTTTTAGATATAATCTTAGAGCCTGCCGACCTAATCACGGTGTAGCAGACTTCAAATTCCAATATGGCCGACTCAACAGGAATTGGCCAATAGCGTTTACGTCATGACGGAATAACGTACGGTACGCTGGGAGTTTATGGGAAATTGAGTTTTATGAAGTGACATCCATCCGTATTCACTTGTTATGATATTGTTGAAGTTTTCCTGACAAGTAAATGTAAGCAATTTTTTTAGACGATTAGAAAAGCAGCGCAGCCTCTGGCAGCTGTTTAACTAAACAGTAACCTTGCAAGTGTTAACAGTGACATTACAGCATTTTTTTTAGTTTCGAGTTAAAAAACTATGTGGTGTCTGTAACAGTTTTTGCTTAAACGATGTTTTATATGGTGATTTTGCTGCAGTTTGAAATGTGAAACTTTTTTCCACTGTAGTTTCACCCTTTAGCCAACAGATGGCGATGTTACATTGCTGCTGTTGTAACGCCTATCAAACGAAAACTGCAGCTAGTTTGTCAGTTTGTAGAAGAACAACGTCATAACATTTTTTAACGTGAGAGATCAATAAGAGAGTAACAATAAGACAAGGGTAAACAACAAGACAATTTTATTGTATTTCCCTTTGATTATTGTGATGATAAAGACCACTAATAAAAAACAACATTTTTAAACGTGAAATCCAGCCTGCCAGAAATTACACTAAAGATTGCCATATTGACGTAATAGGGTCATATTTCTCAAAACCACCAATACGTCTTAAAATCTACAGTTGTATTATTTCATCTTTATCAATAACAAGCTCCATTTTAGAGATTTTTTTGGTATGCATTGAGTATTTTAGGAAACCGGAGTCGTGTTGAGCACTGCGAATGTACTGAGATAACAAGAACTAGAACATTAAGCAATTAATGACTAATGCAAAACAGATTGTAATTAAACACAGAATCACTATTGCATCTGATGGCTCTATAGGTACAGAGAAAACAAACAAAATACTGTGCACTTAATTCCTCTGACGTAAACATATCAAACTATTCTAAACATACGTTTTCACATCATTTCTGGTTTGTACAAATAAGTTAGCACAAGAAAATAACTATTAACAATTCCTACAGATTTCTCGCCTTGCTGGCTCTCATAAAGGCCTCTCTAAACAACTGCAAAATGACTCCAGAACAGTCGTGTGGCACGTCCTCATAAGAAAACACAATCAGCCGCACAATCAATCAACACGACCTGCTTCTGTGTTGGGGTCGAGTAAAACAGTCAAGCAGTCTATCATCACACAAACACTTAAAGAAAAGAGAACAAACTTTCAATTTTCAGCAGCAGAAGTTTCTTGCCAGTTTCAAAGGTTTTTTTCCAGTAGCATTTTAAAATCCAGCAGTGATATTTGATATTCATAACTGAGAGTCTTTCAATGCACCTTTATACAATCAATCGCACAGAAGGCCTTGAAACCTGCCCTTGATGCTGGGATCAGAGGGTCAGCTGGGATGAGTGTGCCAAACTGGAAGCAGACAGCACAAGCAGCACAGAGTCTGGGAAAAACAAGCAGGTGACCACTATACAGACAGCTGTTGACCACAGTATGTAAACTAGCATGAAAATTCTAAGATTTGCAGGTTCGCTATTTATTTATTAATAATGTATGTATGTGAGAAGGTTTGGATTTGTCTCCTTTTATATTGATTTCCCCTTGTATATTTTTGTATGGATTAGTCAGTGTGTTATTCTTGCTTTGGAAACCCTTGCTGGGTTCGGCCTCAGTGTTTCATTGTGGGAAGGAGGGAGAGGGGGAGGTGATGGGAGATGGGGGAAGAGGTGGTGCAGAGGAAGGGGAGGGCAGAGGCTGAACTGATGGTGCGTTAGGGCTGGCTGAGGCTGAAGGCTCAACGGGAGCAGCACTCCTGGAGTCCTCCGATTGGGCAGACGACCTTTTCTTGAAGGAGCGTCTTCTCTCGGGGTGGGCGGAGGAGGGGCTCTTTCCTAGAGGGGAACTGTGGTCCTGATGACGGCGAGTAAGCTGGATGGTTTCCTTATCTAGAGCCGTGTTCTACAGAAGAGAGACAATGCGTGTGTTTATGTATACATATACACTGTGGTGCAACCACCCACAAAACACAAAGGAAAATGATGTTCAAGAGGGAAATAGTGACAGAGATAGATTTGAAGGAACGGTTCACCCACAAATGTAAATTCTGTCGATTTACTCGCCATTATGTTGTTCCTAACCACATCTTTCATCAGTGAAATGCAAAAGGTGAATTTTTAAATGTAGTACACAAATTGTATGGAACGCTTTTATAGTGTTTTATTATCATTTAGTTCCTTTTGGGTGAACTATCCCTTTTAAATCCAGGAAGTCAAAGGAGAGATCATTGTAGGCTTAAAGATTCAATATAACGGCATTCTGTTTTAACTGTTCAGTATTCCCCATTGTTTCCCCATTGCTGTAAGAAAAAATGTGTTCATACTAAGCAGTGCCAGACACAGGACAGTACGCATGACCTGATTTGACTGCAAAGTCAATAGTATTGATCACCTCACAGGTGGAAGACCACAGCAGCAGCAGAGACAGCGTTTGAGCAAAGACTGACACAGAACATGGCAGAAAGCGTCAAACACCACTGAAGAAAATAAAAGAAAGTCAAGAATTCTGTTTCAGTTTGAAGTCAGATGTTACAGTCACCGTTTTCTACTTACTAATGCAAATGAGTATCTTCGGTGGTGCTGCTGTCACTTTCTCTCAGCTTCTGGTTAAAGAGTGTATGTGTGTAGAGACAGAGGTGGGGAGGGAGGAGCATAGCAGTTAGTGTTAGTACATACCATCGCCTTGGAGCTAGTCAGAGGATAGCAATGCCACGGGGAGAGCAGAAGCAGAGGACAGACTAGTCTTACTTACAGAGCACATACAGCACAAATTCATACACGACGCTCTAACAAAACAACCTCAGACGCTTTCGCTGAGGGACATTTCACAAGGACTACATACTAAACACCAGCTTCCAGTCAGCTTCCAGACACCTTTGATTAAAGCGGAAGAAAACCACTTAAAGGCAATAGTTCATCCAAAAATGAAAATATCTGTCATTATTTACTCACTCTCATATCCTTACAAACTTGAATTCTGTTTATTCATCTTCACAAACTGTACATCTTTTCCGATAGCTCTTAATGACCACAGACTGTTAAGGTACAAAATGGGCTAAAAGTACAATAAAAAACATAAAAGTAGCCCATGACCCATGCATTATATTTTAAGTCTTTTTTTACTGTAAATTCACTGTAGCTCTCATACTATTATGTTACAGTTGTGTAACCTACGCCATCAGCGCCATATCTGAACTGTTAAACCAAGGGTGAAGATATGGTGTATGGCGCACAAGTGATGGTTTTAGATGTTTTTAGAGCTTGACAGCCTGTGATCAATATGAAATCAATATGTCACTGTATGGTAGGAATTTATGTTTCTATGACTCATAAATAAAATAATAACAGAATACAAGGGTGGTTGAAAAAGGACACAATTTGTTTTTTGGTGAACTAGCCCTTTATATTGTGATCTATGAACTAACATTGTTAATGCAAAGGGAGCTGGCAAAATTAAGTACATTGGCAAATACTCAGAATACTAAAGACAAAGAATATTAATAAATATTAATTTATTAATACACTTATTAATAAAAATTTAAGATGGTTGTCTAAATGTCTTTTAAAAATATTTCATCCAATGCAACTTTTTGGCTTAATTATGCATCTCTCTATTTCTGCCATTTGAAGAGTTATGTTGGTATTTATATTGTTTTTTATATTGTATTTTACAGCACTTGGCCAGAAGGTGGCAGGTTTTCACATTTTCTTAACCACTTTCTTTCCAATGGAAATGACAATGCGACAGTATGAGGTTTGTTTTTGAGGACAGTGACGGTAGATATAGACCGTCTCTTCTGAATTACATGACAGAAAGAGAGGGACATCAGACTGCAGTGTTAATATTACAAGCGGTCAGTAATGCATGCATGCCGAAACAAACCTTCCAGCTAGAGCCTAGAAAGAGCCTGTATATAACAAAGTGCAACGAACACAACGTGGCACAGTATCTGAGAGAGCCACAGTGAACATGGAGTGGAATGTATAGAGGACAGGAAATAGACTATAATTAGAGGCAAAGCCCTGTGAGAAGTTGCAGTCAGAATGTAGAAACTGCTAGATTAAGACCAGATATTAGACAGATTAGTCTTTTAGAGCCACACAGAACTGCAGCTTTTTAAAAATAGGTTTAGATTTGGAGTCTTATACCCAATATCCTGTGGCAGACATCACCTCAGGTCTCAGGAGAGCAATGAAGGGGGTGTAGATACTGCCTTTACAGTTCAAACTGTCAAATGAGATTAACATCAATACACATTCAGCCAGAGTCCCCAGTTCTGCTTTATAAAATGGTGTAGTGCGCTACTGCAAAATGACTCCAAAAGAAAGGCCTGAGGTTAGAAAAGCTTATGAATGTGTGCTTTCTGAATGTGTTTTAAGGAAAAAGTGGCCATAAACCAATAGTAACTGATTCAATGCTGAGTCAATTAAAAACTATAAGTCAATGCTGTCAATTTTGAGAGATTTACAGAGGCTATTCTGTAAGTGCTAGTTAGTTACTGAGCAAAGCTAAATCATGTCTTGTATTTCATAGAACTGACAGTGAGAGGAGCTGAGGCACAAGACTTGCAGTGACAGTGTGAGGCATATATGATGAGTAAACTGCCTCTCGTCCTGTCCAGACAGGAAATGAGGTCACCACTGCAGTTAGGATGGGAACTAAATTAAATGTGAGGATGAAAATGGCTGAACATTCACTCGTGTCACACAGAGCTCAGAGTACATTCTGCCAAACGATAAAAAGATTATGAGTTGCTTAGTCAGGCACTGTTCCACATCCTGTGAAAGCTCTGGGGCCAATGTGCTGTTCTCTGAAGTCTTTTCTAATTTCATGGATCTGGTATATTTTGTGCTGTGCTTGCTTACAATACAATAATCCCTAATGCTCTCTCTGAGATTTGCCAGTTACATAAGTTATAAGTGTGAGGGACACAAACTGATTGATGTCTATTTTACACACTAGCTGTATTTTCAGTGAAGGCTACGTGTTGCAGTTATGTGTAATCAAACACTAATCATCAGGGACCAAGACGATGACTGTGGTCATTTTTAAGCATAGCTGCGGTTATGATGTGCAGACTTTATCAAATCTGCGAGTGTGTGTGCTCACCACAATCACAGAGACTCCAGGTGTAGTGTTGCTCTGTTTCTGCACAGAGTTAAAGTGCTTTTTGAGTTTACCTGCCACCTCCATCTTCATATTGTTTTCCATAGCAGCGTCCTCCTGTTGATTATTACAGTAGATTAGGGCAAGACAATCTAATGGAGTGCAATATAACTGTATGTCCACCAGAGGCTTCAAGAGTACATTTCATTGGCAAGAGTAAAATAATAGTCTTATATTCATGAAAATGGAAATATAGTGTATATTTAAAGCTGCAAACCAAAACGTTTTTTTGGTTTAAGGGTTAAAGATAAACAAAAATCAGTTATCGAGCAAGTACATAACAGCTCAGTGTTCAAAAGATGCTCCTTACTCACCCTAATTCACTTTTATTTTTTAAAACACCTTTTTATAAAGTTTATAATAATGTTTTAATAATAATATGAACTGTTGAGTTGGAGGTTTGTGGGTTGTGTCTGTCTGGCTTCATCTGACATATGTAAAGAAAACTTATGAAACATATGTAAGGACAAGTATGTAACAAGCAAACATATGTAAAGAGAAGTGTGTAACATACTTATACATGTACTGTGCTCATGCACGCACATTTACCGTGACCCAGGGATGACTGAGAACATCGTCTGCTGTGTATCTGGCCTCCATGTTCACCTGCAGCATGTGACCAATCAGCTCCTGCAGGGATACACCTCATCATCAGACAGCTCAAGTACTTTAGGCATGAACATAAAAGGACAAC
>JAZGTI010019091.1:0-11281 GCA_036877585.1 Botia kubotai | reverse complement strand
TTGTTGGGAGACTGCTGATGTCTAATTTAGACTAGGGTTTTGTAAATTATAAACGTCCAATATTTTACTGTATATATTTTATGTTTGTATGTATTTACGCTGCTTTTGCATGTTGTGTAGTTCATGGTACTATTGCAAATCCCTTATTGCACTGTCCCATGATGTAGACTATTATATACCTTTCTTATGTAAGCTGGAATGCTTATATTTTGCCTAACTATAATTTATGTAAGCTGGAATGCATGTATTTTGCTAAACAATTTTATGACTTTATTGGTTCAGTCAGCTCTCTGTTCGTAAACATACTATAGGCCTACTATAGTATTAGTCTTATCCCACACATATTATTTGCAATAATACCATTAACATGTCAGACATTTGCTTTGTGTTTTACTGCTATTCTTTTTTTTTTATGTACAGCTGCTTTGAAGCAATGTAACATTGTAAAAAGCGCTATATAAATAAAATTGAATTGAATTGAAATTGAAGTTAAAAGAAACATTACATTTAATGAGGACCTTTATTTAGAGAAAGAACACTGCTTGTCAATACTGTTTAACGACTGTCAACGACTGCTTAAATGAAAAAAATAAGTCTGGATGACGTGGTGCATCTAAAGGTGGAGATGTATTCATCAAATTCAGGGCACAAACACATTTTAATCAAAAAATGTAAAATTTTGTATTTGTAAAATCAAAAACACTGTAAATTTACCCTGTATTTATGTAAAATCATGACCTCACTTAAAATGTGCTTATAAATACAGGTGTAATACATGCATTGCAGAAATAATCAAAGATGTTAAAGTTGTAATATATCATTGTGTTAAGAACTTGGAGTATAAATATGAAACTCAGTGACAGATACGTAGTGTCTGTAGTGTCTTGGGATCATCTAACTTTGTTTAGACAAAGACTTCTTTGTCTTTCTATTTTGTAAAAGGGATAGTTCACCCCAAACTGAATATTCTGTCATTAATATACTTACCCTTATGTCGTTCCAAACTGGTATGACCTTCGATCATCTTCAGAACACAAATTGAGATACTTTCTATAAAATCCCAGAGCTTTCTTTATAAAATGTTAATATAAACGTAAATAAAAATTCTGCAGATGTCAACATAGAGGATGACTTGCAATTTTTTGCCTTCTGGGTTCTATGTCAGAATGACAGCTTCTATGTCAGAACCACATGCATGCATTGTGGTGCTCTTGTGACCGTGCTTTGGAGACTAACACGGAAGAGATTAAATTGTTGGATAGTCGTTATTTCTGCTGCTTCAAGTGTAACAGAAATGGCTAAAAGTAAAAAGAAACATTAACATTGGAGATATTCACCCCAAGGCCCATGTGTTCTAGTTCTGTCTGGTCACCATCTCCAGAACATCAGCTTGTCCTCATGCATGTTCATGTGACTGTATGTATGTGTGTGAGAAATGCACTTACTTGATACAGCCTTCACAGTCAATGTTACCCACAGTTTCTTTAATGGTGCGCTCAGACACAAAGGCTGGATATTCTATATCACACGGAACCAACATAGATCTGACTCCCGTCTGAGCTGGAGAGATAGTGGGAGCGAGAGAGAATTGAATCCTAAACATTTGTTTCACAACTGACTCCAAGCAATTCCAATCTAATAGCAAGCACAATAATACAGCTTACATTAATAATATTGATTGTAACACATCTCAAAAATTAAAGCTCATCCATAACTGGGTTGTAACACCACTGGTTTGAATACAAAAAAAATTTACATCATTTTGTAATATTTAAATCAACCAACACTACTCAAAACTCAATGCTTCTATCAAATTTCATGTTTCTGACCCATAAAGTTTACTCTTCCTGCTTAAATATATTGCCATTTTATGCTTAAAATTTAGGAGTTAGCATCTTATTCTATTTTCCACTGTACATCTGTATCCGAAAAATAAAACTATTAACAGTAAAAACTTAATTTAACTTACTGTAACAGTTCCCGGACTCTTATTTTGTAGTTTCCTGTTTTGTTCAATTTTTTTCTTATTTGGTTTATTTCCTGTTTTGGTTAGTTAATCACGATCACCTTTTTCTCATTCATTTGTAGTCCTATTTAAGTTATACTGTTCCCTTATGGACCGCTAACGCTTCTGTACGTTTAATGTTTCCACAGATTTGGATTAACGGATAGTGTTTGTCGTCGTGTTATTAAAGACCTTTCTGTTAGGTACTCCTCGTTCCGCTCCTTCGTCATTGTTACTCCGTCGCTACAAACCCTATTCCGTTAAAAAATAACTGACCCAAAAACAAATAGTACAGTTGCGTTTTTCCCTTTCTGTTTTCTTTTCCATTTTTTTAAATTTTTGAATTTTTTCACATCTCTGTCATGAACCCGTTACATCAACAAAATGGCAGAGACATGGAGATTTATGTGCAGGAGTTTTTGGACTTCGCCTATGACTTCACGTGTGGTGACGTCACCTTAATGGAGGTATTTTTGGTGTGGGCTGGACGAAATTCACCACTTTGTCATGCCACGCGCAGATCCAGTATGGACTCTGAAGAGTTACGTCAACCTCGCTCTATGGTTGACGGAGTTAGAGTTTACCGTTGACGAAGCGGAGTCCAGCCCCGGGTCATCACATGTGGTTGTCACCAACCTGGAACAAAGCCAGCTATCACCCCGAGATGCGGGGCAGCAGCCTGAGCATACCGCGGATGAAGAGCCAGAGCCCGACGCGGCCGAGAGGTGGATCGCCCCGGAGCCAGAACGTAATAAAACGTCCGACCAGGTGCATGAGCCGGCTGCATCAGACGCTAAGGTGGATGTGCTTGTGGATTACGAGGAGAGTTTGGAAGACCCTGCCCACGACACAACCACTGGGGGTGAGTACAAACTGGACTCTAGTTCTGAAATTCTCATTTCTCCAATTTCAGAAGAACTGTTAATATTGAATACAATCCCACCCAACCTCCCTCTCCCACCTCCTCTCATTCCTTTGTCTGTTTCCCCACCTCCGATGTTGCTGGAGCCTGTCAGCCCCTCTGCTCACCCTCAGCCCACCATCGGTGTCGTGGGCTTGCCGCGGGTCTGTCCGGCTACAGCTACATCTATGCTAAGGATGGAAGATCCCTCAGCTCTGCCTCCTGCGTCCAGCGCCCAGACTCCTCCTCGGCCCTACGACCCTGTGGCTCCACTGTGTCTTCCAACTCCCTCGTCCCCACCATCGTTTGTCGGTCCACCAGCTCCACCAGGCTCTCTCGTACCTCTGGCTCCGCCTTGGTCAGTTGTCATCCCGCCATCTCCTCTGGACACTGCTCCTCCGGCTCCACCATGTCACTCCATCCCACCGGCTCTGTTGGGCTCCTCCTTCCCTCCAGCTCCTCCGGATCTCCACCTCCACCTCGGTCGGTGAAGCCTTCTGCTCCACCTTGGCCCTCGGGATCCTTGATGTCACCCTGGCTCTCCGTCTCCGCCTCGAGCTCTGCTGCCTTCTGCTCCGTCGCCATCAGTCATGAAGTCATCAGACTCTCCTCCACCATGGCTCCTCTCTCCGTCGGCTCCACCGTGGGTCGACTTCCTGGTTGCTATCTGGGCACCATCTGGCTCATCCTGTACCAACTCCATCCTGTCTCTGCCCTGGCTCCTCACCCCCACCCCCCTCCCTCTGTTGTGTCTTCTACGGCGTGAGGACACGCTGCTTGGGAGGGGGGAGTTCTGTAACAGTTCCCAGAGTCTTATTTTGTGCGAACCTATGTCTATACTGTGGACAGCCCGGTCATGTAAAATTCACCTGCCCCATTCGACCAGCTGTAAACCAACTCCCAGTGAGTGTTACCACCGTTTCTGCTTCACACTCTTCCACTATGCAATTACCTGTTGAAATGACCATCACTAACCAAACCATATCTACTTTCGCACGAATAGATTCAGGGGCAGCAAGTAATTTTCGCTATAATAATTAAGTAATTTGCTTTTCAACATAAGCTCACCTTAACCCCTTGCAATTTCTTCCTAGCAGTGAAGGCGCTAGAAGGTCGGCCCCTTGGTTTGGAACAAATTCAACAGATTACAGAGGACAATAATTTACAAATAGGTGCACCCCATTCTGAAGAAATCTGTTTCTATGTCATCCCCTCTCCAAATTATGCCATTATCCTTGGGCTGCCTTGGCTACATACTCATAACCCTGTCATCATGTGAAAGGAGGGACAAATAACCCAATGGGGCACCACATGTCACGGCCGTTGCCTATCTCATGTCACTCGTCAACCAAGACCCTCCTCCTCTGCAAGAGAAGCTCATATCCCAGATATCTCCTTACCCCCAGAGTACGCAGATCTGGCTAAGGCCTTTAGCAAGAAGAAGGCATCACAACTACCTTCTCATTGCTCGGTGGACTGTGCCACTGATCTGATTCCGGATGCTCGGTGGACTGTGCCACTTCTGATTCCCAAGGGGAGAATCTTACCTCACTTCCAACCTGAATCCATGAGGCCATACATAGAGGAAGAACTAGCCAAGGGTTTCATTCGTCCATCTAACTCCCCAGCTTCCGCCGGATTCTTCTTCATAAAGAAGATGGAGGTGTAAGACCCTGTATTGACTATCAAGGGCTCAATGAGGTAACCATTAAGTTTTGCTATCCTTTCCCATTAGTCCCAGTCACTCTGGAACAACTCCGCCAAGCGAAGTATTACACCAAACTGGATTTATGCAGTGCCTACAACCTGGTTCATATCTGAGAGGGGGACGAGTGAAAGACAATTTTCTCGACTACCGCTAGATGGTCGGCCTCTTGATTTGTGACAAATTCAGCAGATTACGGAGGACATTAATCTACGAATAGGGGCACTCCATTTTGAAGAAATCTGTTTCTATGTCATCCCCTCTTCAACTAGCCAAGGGCATTACCAGGTATTTGTAGTTGGCTAGCCACTACAAATACCTGGTAATACCCTTCAGCCTAGCCAATACTCCCTCTGTGTTTCAGTCTTCCATGAATGATGTTTTTCAAAATATGCTTGAGAAATGGGTGATCGTATAAATTGACGATATACTAATCTATTTTAATTCGTTGAAGGAGTATGTTCAGCACTTGAGGTCTGTTCTCAAATGCCTTATTCAATACCAGCTGGTTCACCGCACCAGCACATCCCTTCTAGGATATATCATTAGCTCAGAGGGGGTCGCAATGGATGACAAGAAGGTAAGGGCAGTTTCCAAGTGGCCACAACGAGAACTACAAAGGAGCCACAATGATTCTTGGGTTTCGCAAACTTCTACCAGTGCTTTATCAGAGGTTTTAGCACCATGGCAGTCCCTTTAACAGCTTTAATAAAATGATCCTCCAGCAAGCTAAACTGGTCTCCAGAAGCTGAATTCCCCTTTTATGAGTTGAAGAATTGATTCACCTCAGCACCCATCCTCTGGCATCCCGATGCCGACCGTCCTTTCATTGTTGAAGTTGATGCCTCTAATACCGGGGCAGGCGCGGTTCTCTCTCAACGTCATGGTACACCTCCCAAAATGTATCCCTGTGTGTTTTTTTCCCGTAAACAGCGGAACGGAACTATGATGTAGGAAACCGAGAATTACATATTTACTTACTGATTCTTACAGGAAGAATGGCACCACTGGGTAGAGTGAGCTTCTAATCTGTTCACTGTGTTAACCGACCATAAGAACTTAGAATATCTCTGCTCAGCAAATGACTGAATCCCAGGCAGGCAAGATGGGCTCTTTTCTTCAGACGCTTCAACTTCACTGTTACCTATCGACTCGGCTCTAAGAACACCAAGGCAGACTCTCTTTCTCATCAAACTGAGGAAATTACTCACCCTACAACTTGGAAAATATTCTCCCATACTGCCGTACATTGGGACATTGTCACCGAAATCACTCAGAATCCACCACCTACAGAATGCCCAGAGAACCTCACCTTTGTGAGGTTAATTACTCACCGTAATTAATCGATTTTGAAGCACACGAACCCAAACTACCCACCTCCGAGGATAGAGTTTCCAACCGGGGACCACAGTTTACATCAAGAGTATGGTCATGAGTTTTTATGGGTAAGGGTGGGGTGAACTTCAGCCTAACCTCCATATTATTCACTTTCTGCCATCCTATTGTTAATAACATCAGTCAGACTGGAGTAGATTCTTGATGTGGACAGAATATACCCAGAATTCACTCGTAAAACCTGCCACCGGTATGACTCAAAGTGTGGACTAGGCTTTCAGCCACCTCTATTCTTCTGGCCAGGAAAACCCACAGATCTCCCCTCAGTCACCGATTGGCTACAGCGCAGTGAAGAAGTCTGGGACCGATACGGCACCAGACTCATCATACCAATCTGCATCGTCGACCCGGTCAACCCTGCCTAGGCCCCTGGCCAGTGGGTTTGGCTGTCAACCTGTGATCTCCACCTAAAACTCTCCTGCAAGAAACTCAGTCCCAGGTATGTCGGTCTGTTCCAAATTTTAAGACAAATTCATTTCATTCATTTAGACTAGATTTGCCTGCTAATTATCACATTTCTCCCACCTTCCATAGGTCTCTCCTGAAACACGCTGGTGGTCAGGTTGGAGAGTTGGAGAAAGGGCCCGGAGACCAAACTCCCCCCATCTTGGTTGATGGCGAGGAGGCATACAGAGTTCCTGAGTTGCTTGACTCCAGGCGCCGGGCTGGCGTACTCCAGAATCTGGTGGACATTCTGGACATCCTGGACCCGACCCTCACAGAGGAATTTCATCAGACTCATCCTGAAAAACCGGCCCCTCAACCTCGCGGTAGGCCCCGGTGCTGTTTTCCTCCAGCGTCAGGAGCCGCTCGCATGGAATACTCTGTTACGCCTCCTGCTCTGCCTCCCCCCACGGCCCCCAGAAGGAACAGTCATCAGAATTTATTGCCTGATTGCTGCCTGCCCCAATCTTTGAACTGTTAATATACTTTGTGATTGCTGGCTGCTTGCCCTGACCATTGCCTGTTGCATGATTTTGCCTCTATTGTGTTTGTCTGCCAGTTATCGACCCCTGCCTGTTTGACTACGCTAATAAAATGCTGCAGATGGATCCCAGTTCTTCTGACTCGTCATTACATATATGCCATAAAACAATGAAAAATCATTTCCCATTTATCACATAAAGGACAAATATTACAAACATTTGGGTTAATCAAATTCACAAAAGCATTGACAGCAACTGTTGTGTGTAAATTCCTCCCCATTCACTGTCAACAGTTTCATTTATATACCTTATTGATTTTACTCTTAAGCAACTATGAGTAAAATCATATTTATCTTATTTATCTCCTTCTCTGACATGTCACTAAATCGGACCCATAGTTCTAATCCATATAAATGTTTAAATCATTTAAGTTGAGCCTTTCATTCTTTCAACCAATCGTAGTTATGGACAGCAACTTTAGCATGCCAGTAAAGAACTGGCCCTCCCTGCTAAGCCTGGTTTCTCACAAAGTTTTTTTCTCCATTTCTACATCACTGGAGTTTTGGTTCCTTGCCCCTATTGGCTTGCTTACTGGGAGCCTGCTGACATTAGCTTAAAACATTTGCTTAGGATAATGCTTTGTACATTGTGTTAATTATGACCGTTTATTAATTTTAATATTTTATAAATTTAAATTTTCATTCTTATTTTATTTTCAAATCTTCATTTTATTTCACTGTTAAATATCCTTGGATATTTTTTGGATATTGTACAGCTGCTTTGTAACAATGTACCATTATAAAAGCACAATATGAATAAACTTGAACTTAAACTTCTTCCAGTAACCAAAAATTACACCCAGAAACCCCTTTCCTTTTTTCAATAAACTCCATACTTTTAAAAATCCCTTTTAACCAAGAAGTCAGTCCATTTTATTAAATCTACTATAAATAAAGTAGAATCCAGTCCCAAACCTCTAGCTTGTCTTAAAATAAAATTGGCAATATCTCTGGGTAAACTTTAATTGGAAGGTTGCTGCTCTGCAGGTCCTTGCTTACCACAGCTGATCACATTTTTCAAAAATCATTAATAATTACTTGTAAGGTGTCTGTTTTTTTTATTTTTTAAATCATAACAATGGTGTCTTAAGCATAACCTGCTAACTTAACTTACTTTAAACTCAGACTGCAGTATACTTCACCATCAATGTTTGCTCTGATTCTATTAACAAAGGTTCAATAGATAAGGCATATAATATACCTGACAAAGCACACCATTGTCTTATCCCCCTTGTTATCTTAGGAGGGCACTCAAACCTCCATTAATTTTAAGTAACCTCTCAATATTTTCATACAACCACCATAATTTCAATAAATCCTGGGCAGAATAAATCTGCCACCGGTCATTATGCTTAACACGGTCAAAAGCTTTTTCTAAGGAAACAGACTAAAATGTAACGAATTTAAAGAATATCTTAAATGAACATTATCAAAAATAGCCCTTTTGGTTACACAGTACGTCTGGTCTGCATGGATGACCCAACCAATAAAGGCTTTTTTTCTATTCTATTCTATTCTATTCTATGACCCAACCAATCACTTCTCTTAATACAGTATAATTGCTAAGGCCTTAGATAGCATCTTAAGATCAGAGCAAAAGAGTGACACAGGTTACCAGTTCTTTATGTTTCTATGGTCACCTATTTTGGTAAAATGGTGATCACTCCTCTCCTGCAGCTTGTGACCCTTTGGTCAAACTGTCATTAAGCACTGCCAGCACATCATCTTATAAAACTGTGCAGAATGTTGTAAAAATCTCTTAAGTTGTCTACCTGATTCAGATCAAAGAATGCAAATTTCTATTGACAATTTTTTGTTTTCAAGTCTAAAAAATACTTAGTTGGGTCATCCATTTGCGCTACACTTTGAAAATGTCAGCATACCAGAGTGCCCTGTGCCTTAACACCCAAAAAAATCATCCAAAGCTTTTTTCATCTATAAGAACTCCATTATCTTTTGTAGCTCCATTATTTCTCTCTCTAGATCCTCTAATGATCGAGAGAGATGTCTCTAAAAGTATTGAAAGTATACACACAGCACAGTTACTCTATTTCTTTTATGCAGTCTTACTATTGCTGTAAAGAGCAAAATTATGATTTTTTATTCTATTACATAATTTGATCACTGGAAAAAAGAAAACTAGTAACATCCGTTCGGTTTTGAAACCTCTTATGTACTAATGCATCAGGATGTTCATACACCCCACACAGCAATGAGCAAACACACACACTGACCTTTAGTGGTGAAGTCAGAAAACCACCAATTGTACAGGTTAAATTCAATGAGAAATCTGTCAAAAGAACAGAGGATGAATGAAAACAGGACAGAGGCACTTTGATCTTGAGAGAAGAGTTCAGAACATGAACTCATGGACGAGTCTTACACAACAAACTCTGTCAGGAGTTTCCGGACAGCAGTGAAAAGCGTGAAGTATGGCTGCAGGTGAAGAACAAAGAAAGATCACACAGCTGTGAAAGTATCCACAGCATTATACAGCACAGACAAGTGTAAAAATACTGCTAATATAGAGTCATTGTACTAGAGACAGGGCACTTATACAATATACTGTATAAAATAAATATTGACATGCCCTGTTATTATTTTGCCCATGGACATTTTTATGGTCTTTTTTATTATAACATTCTTTTTTGTTAGAGCCCTTGGGCAGTTGTTAATTTGTCACATCACAAGCTTATATTTAGAAAACAGAAGTCAAGATGATAATTATAATGCCAACAATAAGACAATGAGTGTACTCACATGTAGGAGTGTGTGCGCGCTGTCTCTGCTCTCTCTGTACACTCTACAGATGGCCTGATAGTTGTACATATTCACCCTACAAAACAACAAAAATAGAAACAGCATGGGCAAAATCTACTTCTATGTAAACACATATCATATGATGTTCTGTTAGATGTAAATGTATCAATGACAATCGTCATGTGTGTGCCTTGAGGACTGAGAGTATTTCCTCTGATTGGAAAGGATTCATGGTTAAACTCTTCCGACTGAAAACAACAGGCTGTGGTTTGAACTCTGGATCATTCCAAAACTATTTGGACAATTCATTCAATGACCACTTTCTGAAAAATTCATAAAAATGTTTCTCACTCAAATTCAACCGCTAGCAAAACTGTAAAAAAAGGCTGTAGATACAGAGGAAATATTCCTCTCTTCTGTACAGAAAATATTTCTATTGAACTGAGACTATACTGAGTGAGGGAAACTTGAGTGAGTTTTATTAAAACAGTAATCAGTATTTTAGTAAACAGTAATCAGTTTTCCTCAAAAGACCACAAATGGCTCTATGACTCTACACTGTTAATTTTTGCTCTTTTGGAACAACACGTTTGAGTTGACTTAAGATGACTTTTCCAACGTATGTTTTATATATATCCTGGTACATCTGTAAGTAATAAACATCTGCAATTTACTGTTGATTATGGCTTTTTCTAAATATATGAGCTTAATGTTTTTGATATTATATTTTGGACATTTGTGGGTGCTACAGATTTACATATAAAACCATTTGATTGTAACACTGATGTATCACTCCATCACCTACTTTGAAGTTGGGTCAATGTGTAAAGGGGGTCACTGGGGGTGATATGAGGAGCTCACTGGCAGCAGCAAGCATCAGGTTGAAGAGGAATCCTCTGCTCTGTCCTGGATGGATGATTGGTTTCTGGGCTGGGGCAGGGCTTTGAGTGCCTTTCCAGAAGTTAATGATGATCTCACAAAGTTGTGAAGTGCACGTTTTGCAGGCACTATCTTCCAGACTACCCTTAATAGTAAGGCAGTTGATGATCTGTCTCATGGGTTGTCCTTGTCACATTTAGGGGCAGGGCATGATCCAGAACCCTCTTAGTGGACAGGGTTCTTTCCAGTAAGCTTTTCATATGTTTACTACCCTACATGCATGATATATGTTTATATATATATGTGTTTATATATATGTGTTTATATATATTTTTTACATTTTTACATTTTTAGGCATTTGGCAGACGCTTTTATCCAAAGCGACTTACATTGCATTATATTACACATTGATCACTATACATTGAGTATGTGCCATCCCTGGGATCGAACCCATGACCTTGGCATTGTTAACGCCATGCTCTAACCACTGAGCTACAGGAAAGCTATATGTATATGTGGAAGATGTAATATATTCTCCCAGCCTTAGGGGGGAGCTGGTTTTATTCTTTGTAATCTGTATGCTTCTAACATTTATCTTTATTTGTAATATGTTGAAGTTTATTATCCTGTGTTTGAGTAAGTTTGTAACAG
>JAZGTI010019090.1:0-11281 GCA_036877585.1 Botia kubotai | reverse complement strand
AAATCACTTTCAGCTATGGCCTCTATCACTGATCAGCTGGAGGAGGTGAGGCTGAATGCTGAACATAGTTTATGTACTCCAGGGTCTGCACAGGAGGTAAGGGCAGGGGTGGCTGCCATGGCCAACATCCCCTTCCCTCCCTCCAACAAATATCACTACATAGCTGCTGAAAACATGTTGACAGAAAACTGTAATGGAAACCACCGGAAGGAGGTGAGAGCTAGTTTAATGAGTATTTTTTTTCAATAATCCACACAGTGTGTTTATATCACAGGTAACATTGCAAACATTTTACTTGTGATTTATGCCACTTATTTCTTCCTGTTTGTTAATGGGCCAGTGTTGCACGTGTCATTTGCACATAGTGACCATGTAGAGGGACTTTATGGCCATGTGAATGACTTACATAACACTCATTAGAATGCACATCATTAGGTAATCTGTCACAACTTCCTGAAGCGTTTCACAAGAATTTGTCCTTTTACAGAGGTTGCATATCTCCTGCCTTAAGTTTAGCATCTATTTCAACTAATAATTATGTATATAAAATTCCCTTCTAGTAATTGTTTTACCCCCTGTGTTTGCGCTTGTTCAGACTGTTACACATTAATATCTCTTAACTTTTCAGACCCTCGAATGCCTACAGAAACTTTCCACAGCTCTGAACATCTTGGAGAAGTATGGCTCCAATCTGACCAACCCCAACAGGCCAAAGTACTGGCGTACAGTAAAGTACAACAACCCTGTCTTCAGAACCACAGTAGATTCTATTCAGGTACGTGGTGCATGGCTGTCAGGCCATGAACTACACAAAACATCTGAATGTATGATTTAAACCTAAATGTTTAAATCATACTCTTTCAGGGTGGCCGGGCAGTTCTTAACCTTTATGGATACACCAAACAGCAGCTTGATGGTTTGAGCTTTCCTGATGATGTTCTTGAGCCAGATGTTGGGAAGGTAGCATCGGTGACTCTTGAGGTCATGTGTCTCCGTATGGAGCTGGACATGCTAACCAAGGTTTGAGCCAGTAAAGTATAAGCACTCAATAGGTTAATCTCAAATGAAGGGTCATCTTATATATTTATTTCCTGCAGGGTGCCCATCCTCATCCAGAATTCTTTGAAAGAATTATTCCCTCCCTCACTCTGCAGGTACTGTTACTTATTGAAATTAGTTATTTTTTATTTAAGTTTTAACCAAATGTACTATTTTACTGAGGCTGAACAATACTAAAGAAAAATACAGTTTTGCTAAAATACGATAACTTGCAAAATAATGCTGTATTTGATATGTAATACGATAGTGCTTTACATTTGTAAAATCAGTTAAAATTATATTAATACATATTAACATATAAATGTTCCATGTTCTTACTGGGTACCTATGAAGTCAGAGCTCAGAAGTCACTTTGCTAACGGCATCAAATTGACTATACATTTTTCAAATATTACAGCCTTTTAGTTGTTGCAATTAGTTGTTGCAAACCATTGCAATATGTACATTTGCAATATTTCAATATATTGTGCAGCCCTATATTTTACCCTTAGTTATGTTTGCTTTGATCTATTGTATGTGGTTATGATTTCCTTGATCAACATTATGTAGACGTTGGTTACAAATAGGTTTGTTTTCAATTAAGATTTACCAGTTCTTTAACATTTATCTTTATCACTAAATGATTTATAAGATTTTAATCACCTTTAAGCTTGTTGATGACATCTTTGTATAGAAATCATATTTGACACAAAGTACAATAATTCTTGTAATCTCTAAATTAATATGAGGTCATAAAAACTGCATGTATACATTTTTTTAAAGAATTGGAAAACATTTGTTTGATGGAGTATTCTATACTACTCCACTTGACATGTGATCCCAGTTGTCATACAATACCTGTACAGGATGAAGGCGGAGTCAGCACAGATGCAGTTGCCTTCTCTCCTAGTGAGAGACCACATGAGAAGCAAACTCCCTCATCTGCATCTACGCCTCAGTCCAAATCTCCATTCAGTTCTGCCCTCCCTCACTCTTCTTCACTGCCCTCTAAACATATAGGTGAAAACATTACACTTCCACAGCCTTCGTTGTTGATAGAGTTTACCCAAAAGTGAAAATTCTACAAACATTTGCTTGTCACATGTTGTTTCAATCCCTTTGACTCCGTCACCATTTACTTTTGTTCTATAGAAGAATAATGCAATACCATGTAATGTCAATGTATATAAAATTATTAAAAAAAATATATATATATATATTTTTGTTCACAGATGAAAGTTGTATGAGTTTGAATGGAGACAAGGGTAAAATATGACATTCCCTTAGGGTTTTTTGGGTAAAAATACTGTTACTGTTACTGTTGGTTGTCCATTCTGTTAGGCCTTTGTTTGTTTTTAATTCATTTCATTAACTGTCAATGTCTCTACAGAAAACTGCACCATATGTGGCATATTTCCGCTCTCGGCTTACTGTACAACCTGTGCTCAGCGGCTATGCACAGAGTGTGACAAGCTGTATCATTCCCATTCTGGAAGATCTACACACGTCAGGATTCCAGTGGCTTCCTCCAAACCCACAAAACGGCTCAGGTTAGCACCGTGAACCTCAACATTTAAGGGAAAATATTTCTAGTTTCATTCAACAAGTTTGTCTTGTCTCTCTCTCATATGCTTTTTCCTATAGCTCATCGTTGTCTACATGGCAGTGTTCGTACTGCACCACAGTGAATACAATGCAGCAGGTTCTGTGTGAAACCTGTGATCGACCACGTCTGTCCTCCGCTGCCCCTTTTGTGCAGGAGGAGCCACCACAGCCCCCTACAATATCTGGTCAGTCTGAACATTGCCGCTCTTAAGATTTTACAATATTCACATTTGTCGTTGTTTCAATATGCTGGATCTCACTTTTATATTGGTCTTGCCGTAGCATTTAAAATGTTTATTAGTGTTTTAGAGTCTGTGTTACCAACTCAATGTAAATTTGAATATCATTGTTTTTACATTGCGTTGTCAATGTGAAATCAGCGTGTAATCGTCTTTCTGAATTAGAGTGGCAGTGTAAAAGCTGCACAGTAGTTAATGCAGGCAGCAGCGTTCTGTGTGAGGTGTGTGAGCGCCCCCGTCTGGCCACCCGGCCTCCTGCTACACCCTCCTGGCCGACTCCCTCTGCTGCAGGACTATTGGACAGCCAGGTGCCACTGTTTCATATGCTAGTAACTTGCCCAAAATCTCTTCAAAGTGTTATTGATCAATCAAGAGTTATTGATTAACAGGTTTGTAATTGTTCCCGTTTATATTAATTCTTTCCTTTATTCTTCTTTTTAGTGGGTTTGCCAGTTCTGTACGTACGTCAACCACACTCCATCACCAGTCTGCGAAATGTGTTACCTTTCAAAATCAGACCCTGCCCCTTCACCCTCTAAACCCCTCCCACTTTCACCAGTAAAGAACGTAACACCTGTTTTAGCCACACCCAAAGCCACGCCCACTGAGGATCCTGATTTAAAAAGACAGAGATTAATGAGAGAAGAGGGAATTAAACTTATTCAATTGATTCGTGTAAGTCTGATATCTTATACAGTTGCCATAGCCTGAGAAAGGCAGCATCCTTAGAAGCTGACAAGCATTTTTATTGTATCTGTTGTCTTCAGGAGGGAGAGAAGAAAGGGGTGAGCCCAGAGGAGGTTTACACAAGCATGTGTGTATCTGGGAACAGTAATGTAACGCCATATGATTGGCTGAAAGCAGAACTGCCTCATGTGCTTGATGAAATCGGTGTGATGGCTGCATCCTGCCATCAGGAACCCAATGCGCAATCTACAGGAGAGAATGATGGCCAGGATGGGCCAAAGAGCATCGGCGTGCCTCTGTCCAGAGCAGAAGCCAAACAGGCATGGCTGGCAGCAGGGGGTGATAATGAGAAGGCTGTCAGACAAGCTCTTAGAGACCGCAGAGTTAAAGTGAGTTCCTGATAAAAAAATTGAAATAGAAAATTTTATTCAGTTAATATTATTTTATACAAGCGTTGATAGCATTGTTTATCCTTTATTAACATTTACATTTGGGCACTAAAATTCTTAAAGAATTTTGTGTTTTGTGTTAGTATTGTCAATCTGTATAGAAAAACACTATGCGTTATGTATGTGTTCTTCAATGAGTTAAACAAACTCTTAAACAAACATAGCATGTAATGTGTATATTACAAAAACAGAAAAAACAAACAGAATGCATTTCTGTTTCTGAAGGAAAGGTAACAGCATCTAGTAACAGAAGCTGTTGTGCATTCTGACATGAGAGATGACTTCTGTTCTCATGTATTGCATGAAATATTGCGTTAAATTGCCTCACAGCCTCTGTGCAAGCACAGGAAAACACTCTTTATTAATGCACTAATAACCAAGAGAGCGATTGCTTCTAGGGCTTGGACTTGGAACTGGAAATACTAAATGGGTTTTAAATCACATTTATATTTTTACCATATTATGCTTCAATAATTTTTATTTGTTGTGTTGTTATTTTCCACGAGAGTCTCGCCACAGCGTGCATGTCGCATTTCTTTAACCTCTTGTCTATTAATTTATGACCGCCACCATTTGCATTATAGTAGATCTAATCAAACCTGAATCATTTCACGTGCACACTGCATTTTCCATGCCAGTTTCTGTTACTGAATGTTATAGTAGTAAAACAGTATCAAAAACTAATTTTGATTCACATACATTCATATTTAATTGGACACGCACTTACTATCTGTTAAGAATTATAGAATGTTAGTTGAATATTTGTGTTGAACATAGAGTTTATCTTCAGACCAAGCTTTTAGATAATCCTGTTCTTGAGCTATTTAAGCATGCATGCATGTCTGTTTGTGTACATGTTTGTTAGGTGAAAGAGCTCGGCTCTCTCGGCTTTAATGATGTTGCCCGCTGTGAAGAAGCCTTGAGGCAGAGCGGAGGGGAGGTGAGGGGAGCGCTCATCCTGCTGCAGCGCCCTTTACTGGTGCCCTTCCATCAGCGGATGTGGAGCGACGAGCCAGAGCCCCCCATTGACATCAACCATCCTGATAAACAGGTAATTGGCCTTTTACTTTAATGCAACTTCATTGAAGCTTCATAAATACTTTATAGAAGAAGACTGTGTTGCTTATTCATCAGTAGTTACATAACATTGTTTGCATGTAGTTATTATGTCTGGCTAGCTATTAAAAGCTGTCAACAGTATTTGTTTTTTCTAGACTTTGCTGTTTATTCATAATACAAGCAATTGTCGGTTAAACATGCTTACATAGTTGTCACATTCATTTCATGTAAAATGTATGTAAAAATAGATTTGACCAGTTAACAGAAATTCATTATTGTTTCTGCCATGTATAAGACCTAAACTGCATTTTCCCCATATGCCTGTGTTTAGCATGTTTGCCGAAGGTTGCTAGCAGTGTATGACCTGCCCAGCTGGGGGCGCTGTGAGCTGGCTCTGTCTTTACTGCGGGACCCTGCAGCTCCATACACACTAGAGGACGTGGTTCAAGCTGTGCGTGAGTCACATGACCGAGAGTTCATACGCCGTGTGCTGGAAAAAGAGTGTCCCATCTGCCTTTCTGTCTTTCCACAAAGGAAGGTACCGAACCCTGCACAACGGCAAAAGCATTTCGTCCAAACATTTTAAGTGGTCAAAATTTCAGTGCTGCCCTGATGCTTAGAAATAGTACATTTCTATTGGTCTGTATTTCAGATGCAGTCTCTAACATCGTGCCAGTGCTCGGTATGCTGTGATTGTTTCAAGCAGCATTTCACCATAGCAGTAAGGGACAAACACATCAGAGACATGGTGTGTCCTGTCTGCACAGAGCCCGACATCAATGACCCTGAGCACCTCAACAGCTACTTCTCTACTCTGGATATACAGGTACTGAAAGATGGCAAACAAACAATAACAAAGATGGACACTCAGTACTGAGATTTGATTGGCTCAAAGGTACAGCTACAGGAAGATACAGCTTTTCTTCAGGCTGCTGTCTATGAGGTAAAAAATGATCTCCATGTTTGTTTGTGTTTTAATGCACAGCTTAGGGATTGTCTCGAACCCGACGTGTATGATCTCTTCCACAAGAAGCTGACCGAGCTGGCTCTCATCAAGGACCCAAAGTTCTTGTGGTGCAGCCATGTGAGTGACACGTCCTCCCTGAACTTCAGTAGACTTCACTAAACCCTCACTGTTCGTTCAACTCTCATACTCAACAGCTGTACTCATTCAAGAGCATTTAACGGCGATGAGCTGCATGAATTCGGGTGCAGTGGGGTAAGATGTGCCACGTTGGCCCAAATTGTTCTTTTGGCCAGCAAGAATGATTTTCTTCAAAAAGAGCTTGAAAGAATGCTTAACCTTTCTCACAGGGTTCTTTAAGTCACAGGCAGTGTTGTATGATGGGACCTTTCTAAATATATAGTGACATGATAAAAGTTGTGCGCGGTTTGGTAGATGGAGGTGATACAGCTTACCCACTGACCCGTGAAACCGGTCTTCACCTACTTGACACAGACAATTAAGGGTTCATATATGTTTGCCTCTCCTCTCCTCTCTCTCTCTTTCTCGTTCCCACAGTGCTCCTATGGCTTCATCTATGACGGCAATCAACTCAAGGTCACCTGTCTGCAGTGCAGGAAAAGCTTCTGTGCTCAGTGCAAAAAGCCGGTAAATGTTCTAGATATGTGAACTATGATTCCTTCATAGCCTAGAAGTTAGATATTAGAAGAACAGATATTAATTAGCATATATATTTTAGCAGATATATTTTAACATCAGTAACATGAACAAAAACTTCCTATGCAGTGTTAAATGGTGCTTAACAAAATGAACAGCAATTACTATTGGAAAAAGGCTTTGTATTTATTTAATAAAATAAAGCAAAACATCCAAACTGAACTCAAATCATTGTGATATACATACAGAATACACAATTGTCCTCTATTGTATGTCTTATCATGTCTCTCTGCAGTGGGAGCCTCAGCATCAGGGCGTCTCGTGTGAGCAGTTCCAGCAGTGGAAGCGAGAAAATGACCCAGAGTACCAGAAGCAGGGTTTGGCTGGGTACCTGCGTGACAATGGGATCAGTGAGTTACTTTTTTGATCTGCTCCAGAAGCCTCTCGGACCTGTGCTAATGCTCTCCTAATCTACTGGCAGCTAACAGTACTACCAGCACCTCACAGGAGCCAAATATTAAATATTTCCCCCTTACCCCGCTCTGACTACCAGAATGGATTTAAACTGAATTGCCCTAGCAAATAAGTTGCTTGCTCGTATAGTTTGTTTGTTTGGTTTGGTTGTTTTGTTGTGTTTAGGTTTGGTCCAGTGGTGCAGGAAAACAAAATTAAATAATAATGTTGGGCATTTCTCACTTGCAGACATTTTTATTCTCCATTCATACCTCATGAGAGATTTTCTGTTTAAACCACTTCATAGTGGTGCATTTGCCAGAAGGCTGTTTTTTGTTATTCTGAATCTGTCCATCCGTCCAACTCTGTCTGATCTATTGGTTTGTCATTCTTTCTGTCTCTCGTTCTGTATCACTTATTCGTAATGTAAATATTAGGTTTGTGTTTATTGTAAGAAATTCTAACTTAGGTTTAAATAAGGAGCGTTGGGAAATTATGCGGATCGGTGAATGTAATGGAAACAGCTTGCATGTGATGAGTATGTCAAGTATTGCTTTTGATGATGAGTTTGTCTTTCTATCTTGTAGCTTGTCCTAACTGCAGGTTTCAGTATGCTCTGGCCAGGGGCGGCTGTATGCACTTTAGCTGTTCCCAGTGCAGGTATCAGTTCTGCAGTGGGTGCAACAACCCCTTTCACACAGTGAGTCCCTCTCATCTCAATACTTCTTTGAGGGCTGTTTGTGTCTGTATGTAGGTCTGTGTGAATGTTATATAGACTTATACATGATTGTGATATTCAGTTTTATCCCCATTCCTCTCCCTCTCTTTCCCCTCATAATCTTGCTTTTCCTCCCTCTCTGGCAGACGTGTGCAGTGAACCAGTGTACTGTGACAGGTCTGCATGCCCATCACCCTAGAGACTGCCTCTTCTACCTCAGAGACTGGGAGCCTGCCAGGCTTCAGGCCTTACTGCAGGTACACACACACAGACACCTTGGTATTTCTATCATTACCAAGACCTTTCATTGACTACTGTTGTTTTTATAGTGAGAGAAAGATATTTTCTATCCAACCTAACCCAGCCCATACCCCTAAACGTAATGTTCACAGACAAATTTTGGCATTTGTTACATTGTCATTTAGACATTTGGTTCTCTTTTTTACACCACTTTAATTGCTGGAACATTTGGGACGTTCACAGTGTGCAGCAAATGTCACGTTTTTGGACATTTTCATCTTCATCACATAGTTTAAACTACAACACACACACACAAAGTCTCGCTCAAACACAATGTGGCATTTTAACACAGAAACACAAACATCCTCACACACATCCACACACACAACACAAGGTTGTTTTTCTTTCATTGTTTCATACTTATTTAAACACCACATTTTATTTCCTCACAGAATAAGGGGGTGATTTACAACACTGACATTGCAGCTGGGGCACAGACTGGTACGTTTTTATTCACAAGAGTATACAATCTAGAAAAGCTTTATTTGTTTAGTATACTCTTACTGTCTTTCTGTCTGTCTGCTTTACCCAAGTGCTTTTGTAATCTGTCTATGTTTCTCTTTATCTAATTTGTCTGTCTGTGTTAAAGTTTAGTTTACTTCCAATTTCCCTCTTTATCTCAACTGCCCAGTGGAACTAAATTTCTTTCACTGTTATGAAAGTCTAAAAGCCGGACATCATAAAGCAAAGCACTGTGTTTCGACTAAAACCTTCATCCAATAACAGCTTTTCAGACTGCAGCTATATTTGTACCGTGAAATCGCTCTCAACACACATATACACCTACTCCTTGCAGCTTTATTTCACACTCTGTCCCCCTTCTCCTTCCTGAAAATATCCTAGAAAATGCAGCTCCTAAACACTTGCTGTGTTTTTTGCATGCATGTGTCAGGTGTGTGCAACGTGATCGAGCAGAAGGACGAAGGGCCTCGTCCCACCGACTTGGCGTGCGGAGCTCAGACTCAGCCGGGCCAAGCAGGACTCTGCGAGTGAGTGACATCATTGTTACCCTGTTGACTGCTAACCTTAGGAGCACATTTCAGTGTTTTCGGTTATTTGTTTCGTCCTGCTAGTAAAGATAAGAACAAATACTCAGAAATGACAACAACAGCTCAAAAATAGTAGTAATATAAGCTACTAGTATCAGAGTACTAGTACTCTGATATTATCTGGCAAAAAGTATTGAACAGACAAATGTCAGTCCCTATTTGCTCTTTTTAAATATGCACTGATTGTAGATTTTCCCTCTGTGTTTTAGGAAACATTATCGAGAGTACCTGGTTAGTCTCATTAATGGGCATTCTCTTGACCCTGCCCCCCTCTTCAATAATGAGGAGCTGCTCGTGGCCTGCAGGAGATACCATGTGGACATCACACGGGGGGAGGGAGAAGATGATAGAACATACTTCGGAAGACTGCTTAAGGTGAGCAAATCCTCACTTTTTTAATCGATCCCTTTTATTTGAATAGCTATCCAACTTTTTCTTTACCTCTCACATCTGCAGAAACTAATGGATGACGTGCCTCTAGGAGACAAGGTCCCTCGCAAGAAGTGAAGATGTAATTTTCTCTGTGTAGCTTGTGCTATGTGCGTGTGCATCTGTACCTTTATTATCTGATCCAAAAGGTTGACGGAACGCTATAAACAGTTATACACGGTGCTTTCTTCTAAATGTAGTTGCACATATTTGCACAATGCACACACTGTCGTATTATTTACTTTTAATTTTGGTGAGGTTGTTTTTATAATCAAAATTTTATATCAGATTATAATAAAAAAACATGTTTTAGTTAAATTAATGTTATACTATAGGTTGATTTGAAATGTATGGAAAACTTGGACAGCTACAGCAAAACCACCTATGGTGTCTGTAAATGCATATAAAGCAGCAAACAGAAAATCATAGAACAGCAACATTTAAATGGGTTTTAGGAGTAAACGTTTTAAATGATTTTGCCTCTGGTGTTAGCGCTTATTATGCAAATACGTTACCAGAGAAACTAAGTTAGATAAAATTTGAAACTTTATTTTAAAATAATTGATTTGGTGTCAAATCAAAGGTGCAATCAAAGTGTAACAATGGCATGTTCTTGTATATGTGGGTTTATATGTACATGTGTATGGGATGATTAAACAATTTATAAAGTTGCATCTACTGTAAGGAGTCATTGTCTTTCTAAGCATAAGAGTAAAATGGTTTAATTAAGTGTCTTTAGAATGACAATGCAGAAAAATCATCAGCCATATTGACGTCACTCATCACAATCTAAAAGACACATGCTGTATTGCTATTCTATTCCCATGTGTCAAGGATGTCTGTGAGATCAAGGCCCTTAAAACCCATTTTTGCTCATCTTTACGGTGGGTCTGTAGTCAGGGAAACCACTGATCAGCTACTATTTTTGGTCTGAGGACATTTGAGCAGACAGATATTCCTGAATTTATGAATTTCATTTTTGACACATGAATCTGGAAGAGCAGGGGCCTTTTTAACAGAAATTATGGGTGCATATAATGAGAAAGTCAGTGATATTTAGCCATTATTCTTGGTCATTGAATATACATGCAGTAATGTTCAATGATGCTGATTGATGCAACTCAAGCATTTAATTCATAGTCATTTGAATTTGGACTGTTGTTGTAATAATTTAAAAGGGTTATATTGCCTTAAAACTGACAGATCATTTTGCTTCTCCTTCAGAAATATAGTGTAGTACTGTACTGTAATATGTTGCTGAGGTTTACTGATGTACAGTAGTAGTATTTTTTTAGAAGCACACTTCGTGGTCAGCTTTGAAATGTCATATTTTTTCTCAGGATATACAATACGATATCTTAGTGGCTTATCTCACGCTAATGAGGTTAAACCACAAACCTCTCACAGTTTGATGCATGACAAGGTAAGATAAACTAAGAAAAACACAGCTGAACATTCAGATTACTAGTTGTGGAAAGTGGAAAGCATTACTTATGGTTCTCATATGAGTTCTTGTTGTTCTCCATTGATGATCAATGAGAAACATCTTAATAGCTACAATCCAAACCAGACAATTACTCCTCATCACTGTGTTTCAGAAATGTTCTGTACTGTCGTTAAGCAAATTTATTGGC